>VXBI01014248.1:395478-476565 GCA_013397375.1 Toxostoma redivivum
GGCGGGGCCAGACCCGGCACTTCCGGGATGGGGCGGGGCCTCCGGTCTGCGGCACCTCCCATTGGCTGCGGCGCTCTGACCACCTCCCGCTTTGAGGCGCCTCCCAGTGGGCGCGGGCGGCGTTGCAGCCGCAGACACCGAGGTCCCCCGCGCCCCCGACGTGTCCCGGCGGCAGGTCCCCAGACACTGGATGGCCCGCGGGGCCCCTTTGAGGCTGCAGCCGAGGGACAGACCGCGGCCTCGTAGCCTCTAGATCGCCCCGGGGTGGCTGCAGAATCGAGGCTCCATGCGTGGGACCGGGGGGATCGGGCCCTTCAGGGGCACAGGTATCCCCAGCCCAGCAGCCTGGCCGGGGGGGATCGGGCCATTTAGGGCCCATGAGACTGAGAAGCCTGGTCAGGGGGGTGAAATTAAGTCACTGGTGCCCACAGCAGCCCTGCCAACGGGAATTGGGCCCTTGGGAGCCCACTGGACCCAGCAGCCTGGCCAGGCAGGTGAGATCGGGTCCTTGATGCCCACAGGGACCCCCATCCCAGCAGCCCAGGCGTGAGTGGCAGAGCTCAACAGTGCTGGGTGACAACTAGAGCCATTCCAGCCACCCCCACCATGACAGGGGTCCCGAACCCCCACTCCAACACTGCAGGCAGGCAAGAATCGGGGCCAGTCCGTAGTTTGTGTCAAGTCCTTTTTATTCTGTTCCCACAGAAACACCTGGTGAGGGGGCAGCTTCTGGGAGGGAGTCACGACACAGCGGCGGGGGTGGTACGGCACGGTACGGCACGGTACGGCACGGTACGGGGTCACTACGGGTGGCACAGAGCACAGCAGACACGCACACCGTCACAATGTTCAGAGGGAGCGCACCCGGCATCACACTTACCGCTGGAAACGGCGCCCAGCCGCGCTCGGCCCTCGGTCTTTGCACCCCCTGTTCCCCCGCCCTGTCCAGCAGATTGCCACAACTCGGGCTGGGGGCCCGGCCCGGCGGGGGGGCTGCGCGCCCCCGGTCCTGGCAGGCACGAAGGCAAGGTGGCGGATGTGCTGGGGCGGCGAGATTGGCCCCGGCGGGGGTCTCGGTCCCGCGTGCGATTTACACACTGTACAAGTATTTACAGCGCGAGGAGTGGCGGGGCCGGCAGCCCGCGGGAGGCACCCTCAGGCTCTGCACTTGTCATCGGCGGGGAGAGGCGGTGGCTGTGCGCCGGGCCGGGGCTCTCCTCCGTGGGGCTGCCCCCGGGATCCCCGTCCCACAGCCGCCGACCTGCCCCCAGCCTTGGGCACCGGCAGAGCTCCCGGCGAGGGATCTGCCACAAAGCGTGGGCTTCCAGAGGCAGCCGGATCCTCGATCACAAGTGCATAAATCTGCTAAGAGCTTTCAGTACAGCGATGGACTGATGGAGAAGAAAAAAAGAAAAGTCCAGGCAAAGAACAGCAAGCACTGAAAGGCGGGTGGAACCGTGCAGAGAAGTAGCAAGCCATGCTCTACGACGGGACAGACGGTCACGGGCGCTAGGGCTGCCCTTTGGCAAAGTGGCCCTCCGTGGGTCGAACATGCCACGAATTCATACGCACGGGTGGTCGGTACAGAATAGTTATCGGGTCGCTCGGCGGCACGCTTTGCGATGGAACCCTTAGGCGCGACATTGAACTGATTAGCTATTCACAGGTCTTGTTCTGGAGTCGTGTTATTTCGTTGCATAGAACATCAGGCGGGTGAGCGGGCGGCTGCCCCCCGCCACGGGGGTGTCGGCGGGGCGCTGCCAGCGCGGGGAGGCGGCGGGGCGCGGGCGAACCCCCTCCTCGGGCTGCCTCCCCCCCTGGGAATCCCCTCCTGGCAGGGCGAGTGGGCTTTGGCCGCCGGCCGCTGCGCCGGCCGTCCCCGCAAAATGGCTTGAGAAGGACTTGGATTGCACAGTAAAAGGAAGGATACTGCCGGAGGCAAAGCTCTCCTGATCTTGTTCCACGGGATTTGTGCTCTTTTGTAGCCTCCTGCACTCTATTGCTTCTACAGACGACAGCCCGTGTGCTAACTCATCGCACAAAGCAAAGAGGGAAGAGGATTTGATATAAACTTTAGAAAAACAAAACCCCGAAACCAAAAGAAAATGAACCCAAAGAAACCGAGAAAAAAAGGACCCCCCCTGACGACGCCCCGTGTCCCCCCCCCCACCCCCGGGTGCGGATGAGGTATACACAGAAATCAAAGTGGGATGATTAAGGCTGTTCTTGAAAGAAAAGGGGTGCCCGGCGGCAGGCGCGCTGGCTGCGTGGCGAGGGCGAGCGCGACCCTTTCAATGCTTCCAATGGCTTCGGGACACGCGCCCAGCCGGCCGCGCCGCCTGTCAGAGTCCTATGGCCTCGTATTTCGGTAGTAAAACAGTGTTAGGTCCTAGCTGACGCGCTCCGGGGCTCCCCGGCGGGGCCGGGAGCGGCCGCAGTGCAGGGGGCGCGGGGACGGCCCCGGCGGGGCAGGTGGGGTCGGGAAGGAGGAGCGGCGCCCACGGCGCCCAGCCCTCGGCTCGCGGGGGAGGAAAAACCTATGAAGAGGCCAGAGCTGGGGTTCAGAGGGAGCAACTCTGCGTATAATCTTGAGAAAGGGCCGCAGCCCACCTACGGGGCCTAACCCGACGGTCCGGACCAGGCCCATCCCCTCGGAGCAGCTGCCGGGGATCGCCGTGTGCCGCGCCGGAGCTGCTCGCCAGGCGTGGGGGGCACCCGTCCCGGGGCGTCCGCCGGGCCCCTGCTCGGCCGCCGTTTGGTCCAGCATCCAGGGATCGCCCTGCTTTCAAAAGCTTGAGAGAGAGAGAGAGAGAGAAAGAGAGAGAGAGAGAGAGAGAGAGAGAGAAAAGAGAGAAGCAGGCGTCAGTCCGAGAGGCCCGCGGAAGGGACCCCGCCGAGCGGCAGCACTGTCCCGAGCGAAAAGGCCCCAGAGAGCCAAGAGGCACTGCCGGCGGAGCAGCTGCCGCCGCCTCCGCCCGCCCCCGCGCTGGATGGGCTCCCGGAGCAGAGCCTGGACCGCCCAAGCCTTCCTTGGAAACTTAAGGTCTGCACCAGCGCTGCCGAGACTGGGGAACAAGGCCAAGCCTCCACGCCTTGGCTTGGGGCCAGCACCTAGGGATGAAGATGGGGATGAGTGGCCCAGCACGAAGGGGATGGGTCCGTGCTACGTCTTTCCCAGCATGGGGGCTGGGAGCATGGCAAAGCAGGGCTCAGCAGGTGCTCGGGGGACACTGGTGCTGCTAGAACCTCAGAGATGGTACGGTGGAGGGGCCTTGTGTGCAGGTGTGCCCTGTACACTCACCGTTATACTCAGAGTCTGGCGCTGCGTGCTGAATTCATTGGCTTCTTCATAGGTTTTTCCACTGCAACGACTCAAATCTCCACTCACTTCCCAAACTCCTGAAGTGGAAGGGAGGAGGAGGGTATCAGGCATGGCCGGGGCAGGGAGAGCCCAAAGCACAGTGCCCAGTGCTGGATGCACTCACCTTGTGCCGTTCTCTCACCAGAACGAAGTGAACTTCTTGCCAAAAGCTGACACCGCTATGGGGAAGCCAGGACAGGTGTCAGTATGGTGTAGTAACCCCGGTCCCCCTCTTCCCTGGGCCCCAAACTGTGGGAGCACTGCATCTCACTGGCTGCACCCAGCCATCCCCAAGGTGCCTGACTCTGTCTCGGTGCAGAAGAACATCACCACTCTGTCCCCACCCCAGGAGCAGCCCTCACCTTCAGTCAGTTTGCCTGCTTGTTCCGCTGCCCCCCCTGGCAGGATTTTGGAGAAGACGCTCTCTCCTTCCCCGCCAGGCTGCCCCGTGGCTATGCCTGTGGGACCACGTGGCCCAGCTGCCCTTGGACCGGCCTTGCTGTCTGCTGGGGGACAAACAAAGCCATTGTTAGCAGGGGTCAGGCCTGGCTGGGGGAGCTCAGCTGAGCTTTGGGGTGCCAAGCAGCTGGCACAAGGGGGGACAGATGGCACAGTGCCACTGGGGCTCACTGACCTGCTGCTCCCAGGGGTTGTGCTGATGGCACTCTCCCCGGCTGCTGTGGCACTTTTGCTGCAGGTTTGGACGTGTCTGTTGGCTCCACTTTTGTCTGGAAAGGGGAAAACATCTCTCAAGGCTCATCCTCCCAGAAGAGCATCTGCCGGGGGTGGCCCAGGCCAAGAGGTGACACCAAAACCCCCAAAAACTGCTCTGCAACCCCAAAAGAGGCAGCAAGGGATCCAGGACAAAGTGACTTCCCCTCCTGGGCCTCCTCAAGGGAGGATGGCAGCTTCCATAGCACCCAGGGGTGTCTGAAGTGGGTGTGTGAGTGGGATGCACTTTACTCCATGGCTCCCATTCCAAACCCTTTCCCTGCCAGCCCCTGGCCACAGCCAGCTGTGCCGATTCCAGGCAGAGCTGTGGGATCAGGATGCAGGCTAGCCAGCTGAGCCTGTACTTACTGCCGGTGCTGGGTGTCCACCCGGCTGTGCATGGAGTGTGGTTGGTGCCTTCCCTGCTGCCTGGGCCGGCCCTGGCTGCTGCTGCGGTGGCCGGGATGAGGCAGGTCCCGGTGTCCTGCCCCTGGTCTCAGGCTGTGCCGAGCTTGCCGGCTGGGCAGCCTGGCGTGCTGCTGCCTGCTGCCGTGCTGCTGGCTGCCCTGCCTGCTGCTGCCTGGCTGCCGGCTGCTGTGGGTGCGTGAGGGGCTCCGGCTTCGGTGCTGGCGTGGCCGACCCATGTGGCTGAGAAGGTTTCTGTGCCTTGGGGGTCTCAGTGCCATGGTGGTGAGCAGCGGGGCGGGATGACGGGGTGTAATCAGTGGAGCTGGGGCCGTAAGGCGCGCGGGACTCAGGTTGCTGCGCCTTCTTGGGGCCGGCTGAAGGCCCATGGCCACGGGGCTCATGGCGGCCAGATTCTCGCGGGTGCTGCTTTGATGAGCGGCGTGGGGGCTCGTCGCTGGTGTGCCGGGAGGAGCCAGCATGGCGATCGTACTCCCTGTGGTGCCGGTGCTCGCGGTGCTGGGGGTAGTCGTCGTGCTGCCACGGGTCTTCATCGGGGGGCTCGTCATAATCGTGGTAGGTGTGCTTAACTGGGGGTCTCTTCTGCGAGGAAGAGTGGCCACTGTAGTGCCTGACCCTCTCTGCCCGCGCCTCCCTGGGCTTATCAAACCAGTCTGTCTCCTCCTGACCCAAATGATAGGCTTCGGAAACCAAAAACAAACCAGAGTCAATCTCTCGCTCGAGGCTGCGCGGGCGGAAGCCATGCAATGAAGTGGGAGGGGCAAGCAGCGGGCACGCGCGCAGGGGACAGCACGTGCCGGTGGGGACGGGACGCGGCGCAGCAGGGCACCGTGCAGGACCGGCTAACACCGAACGCCCAGGGCAGGGGGAGGAAGGCACGTGTCAAGCAAACTGAGGCGGTGAGAGTGTCTCTGCGTACGAGCAGACGGGCATGCTCCGGGGAAGTGCCATGCTCTGGGGTGGTCACCACGGGGAGCTGTTACCTTCGCTGTCCGAGACAACGCAATGGGCATCATCCATGCCGTAGCCTTCCTCGTGCTTGTACGAGTGACTCCTTGGCACGTCTTTGATGTGCTTTTGCACATCAGGCAACGAGTGGCTGGAGCAGAACTGGGAGCAGGGGTCCCCCACTGACTGGGGGCCCGGCCCTCCCGCAGTGCGTGACCCCCCCATTGACTTCCCCATGGGGCTTACAGGGCTTTCCTCCTCCGAGGGCTGCGAGCGCATGGGCGCCCGCCCACGGGTCTGGCTCATGCTGAGGGATGAGGGCTTGGAGCTGACTTTCTGGGAGCGCTCCATGCTCTCCCGCTCATAGGACTTGCTCCGGCCACCCATCTCCCGGCTGGAGGACTTTTCCACCCCATAGCCAGAGGAGCGGGTTCTGCTGCTGGAAGAGTAGACTCGCTCCTCCTCATCCACCAGATCCCGGCTGGAGACACCATAGTACTTCTGCTGCTCGTAGACGTTCTTCTTCAGGCCATAGGTGATCTCATCCTGCAGCTTCTTGGCCCTGGAGGCCACATTGCTGCTGCCAATCGAGGTGGTTGTTGAGTAGGAGGCCAGGTCTGACTCCACATCTTTGGCTTCTTCAATGGGGGAGAACTTGGAGATCTTCTGCTCCATGCCCTGCTTCCTGTGCTTGCTGCGCTTGGAGGAGATGACGGCAGGTGCCAGGTTCTTGGATGAATGCTTCGGTAGTGGTGTGCCAGAGCTGTGCTTGTCCATCCGTGAGGAGTGGCGGTACTCACTGTCCCCATAGTAGTAGCTCGAGCTGGTGGAGCTCCCAGACACCCTGCCATTGCTTTCTGTGCCCCGGTAGTAGCTGTTCTTCCCACGATGGTCGGGGCCATGGTGATCATAGATGTCCTCCTCAGACTCCTCCTCAGCTTTGGTGTAGCAGCAGGGACGGCTGGAGCCCTCGGTGTCCCCTAGATCACTCTTCTCTCTGCTGTGGCGGCTATCAATGCTTGTGCCCACCGGCTCTGCTTTCTGCCCATCCACTGCTGGACTCTCCTTGGTGAGCTCGCTGATGTCCTCGATCATCACATAGTTACGGGGGATGTTCTGTTCCAGACTGGTGTAGAGGGACTCAGAAGAGTAGCTGGCTGAGGGGCCTGGTGCCGTGCTGGTTCTCTCAGCTGGCCGGGCCTCAGGTGCCTTGTACTGCTCATAGCCACCGCTTGCCGGTGCAGCGCTGAAGGTGACGTCAGGCACGGCAGAGGAGCTGGTGGCCGCACCGATGACCTCATAGTTGGTGGGGATCTTCTGTTCTAGGTCAGCCAGAGAGGTCTGCCGTGGTTTCTGGTGCCCGCCAGCTATGTCTGCCGGGCTCTGGTAGAGGGCGGGCTGTGCCGCCGGCACAGTGGCTGCCCCAGCAAAGGCGCTCGGGGCTTGGTAGGGGTTTTGGGGCTGGAAACCTGGCTGGGCTGGGGTGCCCAGCTCTGGGTATGCGGTGCCGGGGGCTGAGAAGCCACCGGGCGAGGTGAAGGTGGGTAGTGGAGCTGCCGGCAAGCCATCCTGGGAGGTGCTGGCTGTGGGATACTGGGGGTGCTGCAGGCGTGGTGGTGGGAAGGCAGCGGGGCCCTGCGGGGCAGGGTATGGGTAGGCGCCATAGGAGGCGGCGGCGGCGGCGGCGGTGTAGTCGGGGTACTGCCCGGCAGGGCGCAGGCCGGCACTGTCGTATGCGGCGAGGCGCAGGCTGTGCAGCTCGCTGTCCGACAGGTAGTCGCGGCGATCCCCGGGGTAGCGCAGGTAGGGGTGGTCCCGCCCACCAACCCGATCCTTCAGCAGCGACTCCTTGCGCTGGGTGATGCCGAGCTCCAGGTACTTCAGTTTTGCATCGATCTCCTTCTCCTCCTCGTCCAGCTCCGCCTGCTTCTTCCTCAGCTTGGTGGCCTCGTGCTCCACCAGCCTCAGGTCACGGTCTAGCTCCTTCAGCAGGCTGGCCTTGGTGACAGGCGCGGTGGCCTTGGGAGCCAGGCTGCTCAGGTAGAGCTGGGAGGCAGCTGGGCTCGCCAGGGGGACGTGGGGCTCCTCAGGTGGTGGGCTGGGCAGTGTCCGCTTCACCTTGCGTGCCAGCGAGCTTGACTGCAGCCCCCCCACCTGCAAAGCCAAGGGACATCTGGTCAGGTGGGCAGGTGGGTGTCCCCCCCACCTCCCACCCCAAGCATTGCAGTGGTCCTCCCGTGCCCTAGGCGCTGGGGTGAGGCATCTCGCTGTGCACGTGTTCCCCCATGCACTGAGAAAGCGGAGTTTATGTAAAAGCGCAATAAATAGGATGGAAGTAACAGGCAGGGCGCTTTCCGTGAGTAATTACCGGGGGTGGCAGCCAGCCAAGCGCTGAGCTGGCCACGTGCATACCCTCTGCTGCAAAAAATGCTTTCTGACCGTGGGCACTTGGCAGAGCAACTTGGGGGACTGCCGGTAGGTGCTGCTGCCCCAGGAATTGCCCCGGAACTTCTTTGCTGGGGACTTGACTGCCCAAGGCAACCTTGGTGAACCACCACAACCCTAAATGGAGCCATGCATGGCCCCTCAAGAGAAAAAGGGGACCCATCTAGAGCAGGGGACAGCCCTGATGCTGGCAACCCGCAGCATCTCCTGCCTGCTGACAGGCTCATGCAGCCAATGAACCTCCAGGACTTCCCTCCAGCTGCTGGTATTGGTATGCACGTCTGTGCCTGCTGGCTGCCATCAGCCACTGCGGGGAGCTGGCCTTTTGAAATATTAATTGCCACAGCGCTAATGAAACTGAAACATCCTGAGTGCCTCCTGGGGCTGTTCCCTGGGGGTGAGGTTGTTCCCTGTGGTGACCTACCTGTGAGCTGGGGAGCAGCGGGTGTTGGTAGAGGGAGAACCTGTCCTTGCTGGCTTCCTCAGAGGTGGGGCTGATGGGCTTGGGGTCAGACAGGGAGCGCTGCATGGTCTTGATGGGGCGCGGCAGTGTCTGCTGGCGCTGGGCTAAGTCAGTGGTGAAATGCTTCTGTGGGGGGACGTGGGCCTTGTTCAGCCGCTCACTGGTGGCAAAGGAGGACTCCAGGAGGCGATGGGGGGACAAGGGGGAGACAGGTGAGTAGAGGACCTGGGGAGAGCGGGGTGGCTGGCGGGTCACCAGCTGGGAGAGGGATTCAGCCGGCAGATGGGACTGGTAGCCAATTTCCAGGGGATCTGGCTTCTTCTTCTCAAACTTGCCCAGAGTCTGCTGCCGGACAGTGTGAGGGTCCAGGGGGCCTGTGCTTACTATTTGGAGGTTGGTGGAGTAGGGTGGGATGGTGGTGGGCACTGTCAGCTGGGGGACCACGACGCCAGGTTGGGGAGCTGGCTCTGGTTCTGTCTGGCAGGCCAGGCTCTCACCCCGCTGCGTCTTCTCTGGGGCTGAGATGTACTTGACGATCTCCACTCGGGGGTCATGGGTGGTGATGTGAATAGAGGGGGAGACACGGAGGAGTTGGTCGGGCTCTGTCTGCACCGAGCAGTCGCTGATGGTCTGGATACCCACGCTGGCTGTGCGGGTTGCCCCATCCGTCTTGCCCTCCGTGCTGGCCTCAGCGTGCCGTGAGGCCCTGGAGCGCCGGCGGCGCACAGGCTGCTCCCACTCCCCGCTGTCCTCCTCGTCCGTCTGCACGCTGCAGTCAGCGCTGCGCCTCGTCCGCCGCCGCCGCGACAGCATGAACCGCTCCTCACCATCCTCCTCATCCGTCTGCACGCTGCTGTCTGCCATCTTCCGTGCCGCAAAGGTCTCCTTCTCGTAGGCATCCCTCAGCCGTGGCATCGAGTTCCTCTTCTTGATGCCCCGGCTGGGCTCCCAGGACTCCTCAACTTGAAGTGACATGTCCGAGGCCGAGCTGCTGAGTGGCCGCTGTGGCATGGGGTAGCGGGGACCGGCGGGCCCCTCTGGGGGTGTCTGGCCTGGTGGGGGCCACGCCTGCCCATTGTGCGGCAGCACCCGCGGCGCCTCAGCGGGCCCCTCGGGTGGGCGGGCAGCGGGCTCCACGGGAGTGGGGAAGATAGTCTTCTGCCGCTTCTGTTCCTCCAGCTGCTGCTGCAGCTGGTGCTGGAGCTGATGGATGTGCTCGAGCTGGAGGCGCTGCTGGGCGAGCTGCTCCCGTTGCAGCGCCAGCTGCGCGTGTCGCTCCTCCTGCTGCTGCTGCAGCACCTGCTGCTTGATGCACTGCAGCTCCTGCAGCTCCCGCTGCACCAGCAGCTGCTCCTTCTCCCGGTGCCGCTGCAGCTCTGCGCGCTCCCGCTCCAGCTCCTCCTGCAGCCGCAGCTGCCGCAGCTTCTCCAGCTCCACTCGCTCCCGCTCCAGCTGCAGCACGTGCTCCTGCTGCTTGCGCTGACGCTCCTCTTCCCGCTCCCGCTCCTCCCGCTGAGCTCCATCCAGTGGTGGCTTGGGCGCCGCTGGCACTGGCCCACTGTCCTTGGGGGCTGCTGGTGCTGCTGGTGCCTCTGCACGGGGGGCAGCTGGTGGCGGCTCTGCTCTCTGCAAACTACTGGCAGGTGCGGCGGGGGCAGCAGGGGCAGCAGGCGCTTTGGCAGCGGGAGCAGCACCCACCGCTGCCGGTGCTGTGCTGGCGACTGGCTTCCCCAGGTAGACGGGTGTCTCCATCATCGAGGCTGCTGGAGCCGGCCGGCTTGGGGCTGGGAAGCGGTAGAGGCCCTGTGCTGCAAGCGGGACACGGGGGGTGACAACTGGCAGCCTGGCCAAGCTGGCCAGTGGGACTGCTGCCACACCGCCTGGGCCATAGGGTCTATATAGCCCACGCAGCATGGGCCGCAGCACCGAGGCCGGCTGGGTGGTGATGGGCAGCGTGGAGGCGATGGGGGTGTTGATAGTGGAGTAGATCATGCCGTCAGCAGCCCGCACGGTTGCGGTGGAAGGAAGCATTTGCCTGATGGTGCCCAGGCGGACACCGGGAATGTTGTACTGTGCCAGGTTGCTGAAGCCCTGCCGTCCTTCAGGGAAGGTGGGGTTGTACATCCCACTGGGTTTGGGGGGTACAGGGCCCTGCTGCTGAGCTGCCAGACCCCCTGTGCCCCCCTGCCCAGTGCTGGGGCCATAAGGCAGCACATCAGGGCCGTTGGCATGCCGGCCCCCATACTGGTCCATGGAGTTGAGAGCAGCACACATGCGGCTGATCTCACGTGCCGTGGTGGCACTGTAGTGGGCCAGGCTGGACTCTTGGAAGCTGGCCAGGTCCCCTCGGTGTGAGAAACGGTAGTCGGAGTAGATATTGGAGGCTGAGCTGTACCTCCGCATGGGGAAGGGGTGGCTCAGCAGCTCTCCTGGTTGGCGGAGGTCAGAAAAAGAGCCATATTGTAGACCCTGGCCCAGGTAACCTCCCTCGGCAAAGCCCACACTGTAGGAGTGCTTCATGGTGCTGAGGTCCACAGCAGCATCACCTGCCGGGGCTGGGAAGGGCTGGTCCCCCTTTGTGTGGTAGTAGCTCATCCCGATTTCGGAGAGGTTTGTGTCTGACATGGAGGAGTAGAGACGTCCAAAGGCGCTGGCTGGATAAAACTTCTGCTCCTCGTAGAGCGCAGGTGCTGGGGCTGGCTGCTCCCGGTAAGGGAAGGTCTCTGGCAGCTCTGGCTCTCTGCTGCTATACATTGGTCCAGCAGCTTTCCGACCAGGCACCACTGCTGCCTCCCCGGTTTTCTTCTCTGGCATCTTGGAGGTGGGGTTGAAAGCACCCGTGCAGCTGCCACCAAAGGGGAACTTGTAGACCATGTCACAGCAGGCCACCTGGCTCTCTGGCTTCACGCCCGTGAGGTCCAGGACGTTGGCTGGCACCTCTTCCTTCACCACTTTGGTCACTGGGCCAGTCGCTGCCTCCTCCATATGCACCATCATCACCTGGGATTTCTTGCCACCCATGGCGAGGAGAGGGCTCTGGCTCTTCAGCTCCACTGGCACTGCTCGGTACACTTCTGATCCTGGCTCTGGTGGGAAGGACTGTGGGAGGCCGCTGGCATTCTGCGCCCCACCGGTTTGTGTGAGGAGCACATCCTTCTTCGTCATCTGGCCCGGCATGCCGTACCTTGCAAATTTGGTCTGGGGGGCAGCAGTGGGCTCGGGCTTGCCACTGGCCACCCCACTGGCTCTGACAGTGGCTGTCTGGACACCCTGTTCTACCTGCTTCACCTGTGCCAAGCACACTGGGCTTCCGGTCCCCTGCCCGAAATCCACACGGCTCTGGAAAGGGTCTCCATAGACCACAGGTTGCTTGGACTGTGAGAGAATCATGGGAGAGGCGATGGCCAGGCTGGCAGTGCTGGCTGCCGCGATGATAGCATGGGGCTGCTCCTGGGCATTGAGGTTGATGATCAAGGGCTGGATGGCTGTGGACTGCCGGTTGGGGATATGGTCCAGGGTCAGGCAATACTTCCTGGCCTCGGTGGCCAAGGACGTGAGATCCATGCCTTGGTCTGTTATGATGATGGGGGCAGATTTCAATGCAGTCCGTAAGTCCACAGCATTGCTGCTTGGCACCTTGGGCCCTGGCTCCACCCGGGATGTACCAGGGATGGAGGAGATGCGGCAGAGGGAGATGTTTTCTGCTGGGAGTGGTCCCCAGCTGTACAGCCCTGTGATGCCATCAGCAGCTGAAGTCACGGCAGGTGCTTTCTGAGCGTGATCCTTCACTGGCTGTGCCCTGATGTAGGCACCTGTCAGCTGCTCTGGCTCCGGTGTCTGGGTGTAACCATGTGCCAGCAGCTGCCGGCTTGGCCTGGTGGGGGACGAAGTGGGAGACGTCAAGGCTCCAGAGCTGACTGGCTTGGTTTGGCTGGCTGCATCGGCCGCCAGTGTAATCACCATGAAGGGGGAGTCCTGTGAGGAGGCCTGCCGGGTCAGACGTGGTGAGCCTGCCTGGTGAGGCGTCTGGGTCCCCTGTGCCACCATGGGGGAAGAGGTGTCTGGGCCAGCAGAAGCAGGACCCTCATAGGAGAGGACTGGGCTCTGTGTCTGCGTGGAAAACTCTGCTGTGGCCTTTGTGGTGCGGGTGGGACTCTGTGTGGGTGAAGTGGGTGAGAGTGGAGGGCTGGAGCTCTTGAAGAAGGTGTATGTCTTGGGCAGTGTGGGCTTGCTGTCACTCGTGGCTGGGATCTTCTCCCTGGCTGTCTGCACGCTCATCTCCACTGTCCTGGTTCTGGTGGTATCCTCGGTCTGTGAGCCATAGCTCACAGTGCTCTTTGATGGAGTGTAACTTCTCCCAGCTACAGATGGGGCCTCTGGACTCGGTGAGCTGTAGCTCTGCAGTGCAATCCCAGGGCTGTCTGCTGCTGTTGTCACCGTGCTGGTGCCTTTGCTGTAAGCGTAAGGAGTGGTGGTAGCCTTGGATACTGGGCTGGGTGCTGCTGCGGCACTCTGGAGCTTGGCTAGGTCTTGTCCCTCTTTTGCAAAATGCTGAGTGACCCGGACATCAGGAATAGTCTTGCCAGTGCTGCTGTCGGAGCTGGCGAAGGAGACAGGAGCAGAGAGCTGTGTGGGGCTTGTGCCAGGGGTGAGTGGGCCGCCATTCTGCTTCAGCAGGTCAGCATAGGCGCTCTCAGCATTGAGGAAGCGCTTCTCCTGGTACGCCTCCTCCTGTCCCTTCACCTTCTCACCCTGCTTGAAGGCCAGGTCAAAGGAAGAGGACTGGTGCATCCTGGAGATGCTCTGTGAGGTCTGCAGGATCTCCTCGTACACCGCTCCTGCCTTTGGCAGGGCGCTGGGATAGTCGGCCTGGGAGGAGCGTGTGAGGCCGCCGTCGTACCGATATTCCTCGCCATACTGGTAGTCAAAGCCATTCTGGTCCTCAGTGATGCGGTAGCCAACCTGCTGGTAGGTGCTGCTGGAGGAAAAGGCAGGCTGGGCTTGCTGGACCTGCTGCTTCTGCATCATCTCTGCCTTCCTCATCATCTCCTCATAGGCTTCCTCAGCACTTTTCAGGGGCTTGCTGACGGGCTGGCTGGCACCACTCTCCACCTTCTCTGTCGGGGAGTACAGTGACATGAAAGTGGGCAGGTTGTATTCGCTGCCAGACTTGTACAGCTTGGAGGCCACAGCATCAAAGCTCTCTGCTTCTGAGTCAATAGAAGGCGAGTACTCGGAGCAGGAGGAGCGGTGCAGCTCCTCCATCTCCGCCGCCTGTCGCAGCTCCTCTGTGGGGGAGGCATCCTCGATGGGCGAGAGATTGCTGGGGGGGGTTTTGGAGCGCTCCCTCCTCCGCTGGGCCCTCAGCTCCTCCTTGTCACGCTTGGTCTTGCGTGCTGTGCTCCGGATGCGCTGCTGCTCCACCTCCCGCATCTTCTCCTGTTCCCGCAGGAGCTCCTCTTCCTCCCGCATCTCCTCCTCCTCAGATGAATCCTCAATGGTGGGCAACAAGGGGCCATGTGAGCGATGCCGAGCCTTCCTCTGCTGCTTCACCTCCTCCAGCCGCTGCCGGCGGCTGGGGCTGCTGTCGCTGTCCTCCTCCAGTGAGGAGATGGAGGTGGGTGAGGTGCCTGAGGTGTAGCTGGGCGTTGTGGCTGGCAGGGTGGAGGAGTACTCGCCCCGTGAGCGCTCCTCAGGGGAGCCTGTCAGGCTTTCCATCTCTAGCTCGGGCTCCCGGTCCACGCTGGTATCTGGCTCCTGGCCAATCTCCATCTCCCGGCCATAGCCAGTTGTGCTGTTCAACTCGATGGTCTTGAATCGCCGCAGCCCACCTTGGGCTGTGCTCAAGTCATCACCCTCCACTGCCTCCACCTCCTTGCTGTCCTCTGTGTACATGCTGGTGGCACCATGTGGCAGGCGCCGCTTGGCTGATGCTGGCTCTTTGCCCTTCTCTGCCTCGGTCTTCTGCCCAACTTTGGGGATGCTGTACTTGGTGCGCCCATAGCCTTCCTCCTCCTCCTCGAGGTTGTCCTCCTCAGCACTCATCTCCAGGATCTGTCTCCGCATGAACTCCTCATCGGTTACATCTGCCTCCTGGCCCTTGGTCCGTGGGGGCACTGGGGAGAAGCCCCCCTCGCTGCTGTCCTCCACATAGTCATGCCGCAGCTTGCTGCCAAACTCATCTGAGGACTCCGCACTCTCCCGACGCTCCCGCTGATTGTCCCACTCTTCATCCTCCTCCAGGATGTCCTCCAGCTCCTCGTCTGAGTCAAAGGCTTCAGGAGTGATGGAGAGGTACCGTGGCCGCTGCTGTTGCCGGTCCTCCTGTGGCTCTGTGCGGCTCTTGCTGCGCTCAGGGGACTCTGTTGGTGCGCCCCGGCCTTCCAGGAGAGGCCGCATGCTGCTCTCCAGCTTGGTGAGCTCAGAGGGGCTGGGGGGGCTCTGCCCAGCCAGCCCAGTGCTGCTCAGCTTCTCCTCTTCCTGCTGCACCAGGCCGGTGATCTCGCTCTGTGAGCTGGAGATGCCATCGGAGGAGTAGCCGGTGTCGCTGAGGCTCTGGGGGCTGCGGGACAGGTCTGGGGGGTAAGGCTTGCTGCTGTCCTGCAGGCAAGGGAGAACACAGTGTCAGAGTTCCTGCTCCTACTTCCCCCCAGACCATCTCCTAGGGAGCACACAGAAAGTCTGGGCACCTCTGGGAGCCAGCCCAGAGCAAAGGCTGGGGGATGCCCTGTGTTCCCCAGTTCAGTGGCATGTCAGCAACTTGTCTGTGCTAACAAAGGCAGGTGAGAGGATGTGCTTCAAGCAGGGGATGGTACAGCAAATGGCCCCAGGCATAAAGACATCGGGGTACTAATAAATATGTTTGAAAAACTGGGCCCCCAGCCCCCAAGGCACCCTTCAGAAGCAGGGCTGGCCCCAGGATCCTTGGTAGATGGCAGCAGAAATAAACAGCCCCCTTTAATTGGCTTGACAATTAGGCAGTGTGGGGGTCAAGTCTCTGAGCCATGGGGACTGTGCCATCACACCCAACCCCAGTGCTACTAGCAGGACCTGCCACCCTGCCAGCACAGAGGCACCACAGGCACTTGATTCTGGGGGCACAAGCCTCTTCTCTGGGGGCTGCACAGCAGTGAGGAAGGCAGCCATTCCCTCCCAGCTGGTGGGGACATGGTAGAAGGTGCTCCCCATGGGGGGCTCTGCTGGCTGCTGCTGGGATGTTTGCTTATGGGGAAACACCATCCCAAGGCAGCCAAATGTTTCCCCAAATTTTCTTTAATTTTACAAAAGGTGGGATGAAGAGCTTGAAAAACACCCACTACAGCAACATGGAATGCTGGAAAAGTAGTTTTCCATTTGACAACAGATCCCAACTAGCTTATATTATTTTAAAAGAAATCCAAAGGCCAGACATGACCTGAACTATCGTATTTTGCCTGAACTGATGTAATCCTAATAAAAAGAAGGCAAATACCAGCATGCTGCCATGGAGCCTGCGAAGGTCCTTCCCCATTTGTGGGCAGAACTACTGATAGAGGCACAGCTCAGTACCACGCCAGCCTGGGGCAGGGTGTGGTGCCCAGGGATGCTCAGAGCTGGATACACCCTAAAAGCTCACCTCCTGCTCCTTCGCCCGTGGTGCCTCGGGGAGTGCCTGGCTCTCCTTGCTTTCTGCCTCTGGTTTGGGGGTCATGCTCTTCCCCCTTGGAGTGATGCTCTCAGGAGCTCTGGAAGGCTCCAGGACAGCTTTGGGCAGGGGCTTTTCCTCTGCTGGCACCGGGGGCTTCTTTTCTGCTGGCGCTGCGGGCTTCTTCTCCACTGGGGCAGGGCTCGGGGCCCTGCTCTGCTCAGCAGCCCGGAGGCTCCTGGCGGGCGAGGGTTGCTGCTCGGGGGGTGCCACTGGCTCAGCGGGCACGGGTGCCGGCGTGGGCGCTCTCTGCTGCTGGCTGGCGGTGGGTGGTTGGTGCCGCGGGGAGCCGGTGGGTGGCGGCTTTGCGGTAGGCAGTGGCATCGGGGCAGGGTCGCCGAGGCTGCCTTCGAGCAGCCGCTGAGTTTGGCAGTTCAAGCACAGCCATTCGTTCTTCTGCAAGAGAATGGAAGGAAAAGTCGTGTTGAAATTCTGAGAGCTTCACCTCAGCAGGGATCTCCCGGAGGAGCTCTGCTGGTGGGACACCTGGCGATGGTGCAGAGGACTCAGCCCACCCAAACCAAATAACCAGCTATGGAGGGGCATGCAGCATCATAGCTGTACCCTGCAAACCATCCACATCCAGCTTCAACCCATCCATACCCTTATCCAGAACCCAGAGATGTCCAGCCAGAGGTACCATGGTTGCAGCACAGGGATTGCACTCTCTGCCCCACAATCCCTCAGCATCACCAGCTCTTTCATTCTTCAGCCTTGTGGTATTTCAGTTTTAAGCAAAATTAAACAATCAAAGGCAGATTACTACCATAGCTTAACACTTCTCAGCTCCATACAGCTCCTCTCTCACTCTGACTTGTTTTCTTTGATACAATAAAGGTTTAATAGCATAATCATAACACTTACGGCTCTTTTTTTCTAGGTTAACAAAAATAGTGGGTACACAAGTACGCCAGAATTTCCCAAAGATATTACCCAAAGTACATGCTGTGCAGGAAAAGAACAAGACAATCTCGTCTAGTGAAATTCTCAGCAAGAGCTGTCGTTTTATGGCCTGGAAAAAGCAGAGGCAAGCGGGGCTGTGAGTGGCAGAGAGCCCGCAGGGCTAAGGCAGGGGCTCTGCATTAAGAGATCAGAAGCACTTTCCTCCCCTGGGTCGCCCAAGGGCTATTTTTACCCACCCAGGAATGTCCAGGAATAGGGGCCTGACATTTCCTTCCCTTTAGATGTTTCAAATGTTTCAGCATCTTAATCTCTCCAGTTTTGCTGCTAACAGCACAATATGCTCCAGGTTCTTTTCCCAGACTTCTCCTTTGCTGATCCATGGTTCCCAAAGCTCAGGGTGGCCAACCTTAAGGGGTGGCTGGCCCTGAGGAGCTGTCATGCTGTCAGAGAGGCGGTCTTGGTCTTTAGCTGGACCAGCCTGGGGCCATGGCTGTGAGCCAGCTGTGTCCCCTGGGGCCTCAGAGGTGATGGTCTGCCTGGAGAAAAGGAGGTTCATCAAAATGAC
This sequence comes from Toxostoma redivivum, assembly GCA_013397375.1. Lineage (NCBI taxonomy): Eukaryota > Metazoa > Chordata > Aves > Passeriformes > Mimidae > Toxostoma > Toxostoma redivivum. Next base: position 412,985 of record VXBI01014248.1, read on the forward strand.
ATTGAGGAAAAAGCCTCAGGTTGCACTAGGAGAGGTTTAGACTGAATATTAGGAAAAATTTCTTCGCCAAAAGGATTGTCAAGCACTGGAACAGGCTGCCCAGGGAAGCAGTGGAGTCATCATCCCTGAAGGAATTTAAAGGATGTGTAGATGTAGTGCTTAGGGACAGAGTTTAGTGGTGGGCTTGGCAGTGCTGAGATAACAGTTGGACTCCATGATCTTAAGGGTATTTTCCAACCTGAAAAATTTCATGATTTTAATCTATGACTCTAAATCCCATACCTCTGGGATAGCAACACTGTGATAGCCTTGTCATCTGCATCCCAGGAGTCTCCAGGTTATGATGAGGTGCTGGAGATGCCTTGCAGCTGGTGGTGGCCAGGAGCAGCAGGGCTTTCTCACAGATACTTCTTCATTCCTGCAGCAATCCAGCCCAGGAGCAGCCATCCAGCCTCACGCTCTCCGGGGAGCAGAGGGGCAGGAGGGCTGCTCCTGCAGGAAAGGGGCAGGTGTAAAACATCCTCCCACACCCAGCACCCTGCAGCAGCCCCTGCTCTTCACACAAACATCTTAAGAATACATTAGGACTTTGGAGGGCCTTTAAAAAAATCCCTTTCAGCACAGTAATATTTAATTACTGCTTAATCAAAGAGAAAGTCTAATTAAGGGGCAAGTGCTGCAGCCTATTGTATCTTAATGATTGCATTTGTCTTCTTTTATTTCAGAACTCGTTCCCGTGCCTCTGAATCAGATCTGCTCGCCCCACTCCGCTGTGTAATTATTCCAGACCGCAGAAGGAAATATGATTGTGTGACACAAATTGAAACCATGCCTCATGGAAATACGCGACCTTTCATTTCTTGTTCAGGAATCCCATTTTTCTTTGCCTCCCTGATGCAGGCAGTGAGCAGAGGACATGATGCACAGGGGATGGGTGGGATGTGCTCAGCTCAGCTCCTGCCCATATCTGTCTGCCATACCATCACACCAGCTCTCAGCATGGTCCTGAAGGAGCTGGAGGAGATCAGCTTGCCTTGAACTGCCTCACTCAGATCCTTTACACCCTCCCTAAATGGGGCATTATATATCCTCATAGTCCCAACCTGACAGACTTTGGTGACTGGGGAACTCTGCATATGTGATGGACACAACTGGTTTTGCCCTTCCAGGAAAAAATTCAAGCCCAGAAAGACCATGGAAGGCCAATACTGACCACCAGGTACCAAGTGCAGATGCTGAGTGCCAAACAGGTCCCATTCAAGGAGCCCATGGAGAGGCAGGTGTCACTGCTGGTGTGATGTCATCAGCATGAGGCTTAGGGCTCCTCCACAACCAGACGAGCACAGTACTAATTTATTCCATGGGGGATGCCCATTCCTGGAAGTGTTCATGATCAGGCTGGATGGGGCTTTGGGCAACCTGGTCTAGAGGAAGGTGACCCTGCCCATGGCAGAGGGGTTGGAATGAGATGAAGGTCCCTTCTAACCCAAATCATTCTACGATTCTATGATCTGATGTCCCTGCAGGTTGGTCTGAAGCTCCTCCCTGAGGTTCCTCCCAGCTGTGGCTCTGCAGCCATTCCTCTTGGCAGCTGCCCCAATTTGAGCAGCTCACCCTGCCATCCTGCTCTTGTAGATGTGACAGCTCGACTCTTCATGGGACTGCACTGGCAAGTGGATAAGGGAACAATCTCTGTTAAAAATAGCTCTGCCAAAAAGATTGTGGAGCTCCACTCTGAAATGCCCCTCGTCTTTCAAAGCAGGCAGGAAGGCCTGGGTACAGTGGGAAGGCAGGAACCAAGGAAGGGCAGGCAGAGAGGGTCCTTGGGCTTTGCCAGCTGTGAGAGATGCCAGCGAAGCCCCAGAGACACTCAAATTGAGAGACTGGCATATGCTGAGTTTGCATTTTCTCTTACTGGTTTTTCCTTCAGCACCTCTGGGGTCTTACATGCTGATGACACCCTGTGGCAGTCATGCACCCTGCACTTCAATCTGAACCCCCGTGGAAAATCACTGTGAGGTTATGGCAGAAAAGCGGTAAAGGGATTTTTCCTGAGCTGTGTGAGAGCCCCATCCCTATCACAGCCAGTGCCACGTGGAGCTGTGTGTGAGCACAGACCGTGCTGCAGCAGCCAGCGCAGCATTTGCCATCACAGCTTGCGCTGGCTGCAGTGAACACTCCAGCAGCAGCAGCTGTGAGCTGCCCAGCTCCCACGTGCACGAGGGACAGAGAAATCCTGCCCATGGCAGCTATGGGAAGGTGGAGGCAAGCAAAGCTGCTCATGCCAGTGGGAATGCCTCCCATTCATTCTATGCTCTTGGTTCCATCTTTGAGAGACTTCTGCAGCCTCATCAACCCCCGCACTGACACCTGGGGGCTAAATCCCAGAGGGTCTGTGAGGATGCTGAAGCTGTGGCACTTCCCAGTGCCCCACGCTCTGCTGCTGACAGATGATCCATCCCTCTCCTGCAGTGTTATCAGCTCGGTGTTTGGTTATCCCACAGCACCTCTGCTCCCTCTCAGAGCGACTGGCTCTGAAGCAGCTTCTTCCTCCATATAACCTGGCCTCAGGCATTTCCCAGAGAACACGGCCAAGGGGATTAAGCTGCCCCTGAGAAAAATGCAAACATTGAAGGACTGGCTGCTTTGCTAACAGCTTGTAAATCCCCATTGAGATTAACCGGATCCCACAAAGATAATAATAATTAGGCTGTATTTAGTGCTTTACATGTCCAAACCTTTGCCAGGACGCCCAGGAAGCGAGGGTGCCTCTCGTTGGGGTGGAAAGTGGGTAAGGAGCTTATGGCAAAGGCACGGCAGCTTCTGTCTGAGTCTCCACACTGAAAGATGCTGGAAACCTTGGCCCTGATCAGGATGGGGATGGGGCCTTGCTTGGCACTGAGGTTTGCTGCCTTAGAACTGCTGAAGTGGTGGGCATGGGGGAGTTTAACCATGTGGAGCACAGGTTATGGGGTGCTGGAGCTGATGAAGGCTGTGGCACACAGGGAAGATGGGCAACACTGCTGGGATGCAGAGCAGGCTCCACGTGGAGGAAAGCATCAATAATTAAGAAGAGAGATGAAACCAAAGTGCACCTGAGATGCCATCTGAAATTAAGAGGTGCTGGCATGGCAGGGCACACTGGAACACAGCCAGCCAGAGGCAGGGTGGTGAGACTGCTGGGGGCTGCCCAGCCCAGCTGGTTATCAGCTTACAGCCTTTCAGGGTCACTGCCCTGATTCCTCGGGCTCCCTGCTTTCCTTGCCTTCAAAGAACTGGGATTTGCAGAAGAGTCACAGAAAAAGTGGGTTTCTGGAGAGGCAATCCGTGCTGGTGGGGTCACAAGAGGCAGGACAGAGCCCAGGGTGCAGGGCATGAAGGACTGAAGGAAGGCAGCTTTGTTTAAGACATTGTATCTGAGTAGGAATGACCGATGCCAGTTTTCATGCCAGTGGCATCTCGGGATGCTGGATTTGGACACAATTCCTGCTGGCTCTGCTGAAGGGGCAGCGAGTGTTGTGCCCATGGCTGCCCATGCTCCTTCCTGGGGGGTGAGGCAGAGTGGGGGATAGGGGGGTCAGCAGGGAGGGCTGCAGGGATGAGGGTGCACTCGGCCTCCCCAGAGCTCCAGAGCTGGCTGGCAGATGGCCACAGCCATGCTCGCCAACCTCCACCGGGTCTTACCCTGCAATTGTTTTAATTTACTAATAGGCGACAACAAAACTGTAATTAACTAAAATAGAAGTCTTCCTGCATAATTCTGGTCAACGTTACCACTTGGCAAGTTAATTAAATGCTGAATTCCCCCAGCGCCGCTGGGATTTTTTAATGATGGAGCCAGAGAGCTTCAGCATCATAGTTAAACATGAATCCTCTGTTCTGTGACTTGGAGGTCTGAGAGGCTTGGTGGGAGCCAGTGGTGCCAGAAGCTTCCCAGCTTAACCAGTTAGCTACTGGTTACCAGTTCCACCATCCCCATCAGCCCCTAGGCCTCTTGGCTCAACTTCTCCAGTGCCTGGAAAATGCTCAGCCATGGTCTTTATCCTCAAATTGCTCCCCACAATCTCACCCCTGGGACTCTGCCCAGTTACTTATGCTCTACAGCATTATTTTCCACAATCAAAACAGTATCTATTAAAATACTGGGACAAAAATCTGTACAAAATAAGATAAGCAGCATGAGGTACAAGTATCTTGCAAGCCAGATCTCATGTCCCAGCATTAAATGCAGTGAATCTCACCAGAATATTTCATTTATTTGCTGACAAGTACTGTGCAGGGCTCATCACTGTGACAGATGGATGCCTGGAAAATATGGAAAACACTTCTGGTATCTGAATCAAGATCCAAATTAACAAGAACCTCATAAAATCATTTCCCAAGTCCTTTTCTCAGGAAGCAGGCTAGCAGGAAAACTCCCTTTAAGAGGGGTCCTGACAAACCAGACACCTTCCACATACCCTCCCCAGAGCAGAAACAGGGGTATCTCATCGTGTGATCCCAGTTCCCAAACACTCTGCATCCTTGTGCTAAGAACACTACATCTCTGTCTGCTGTGCATGGTTTTTAGCAGTGTTAAAGGAAAGGGACTAAGTAATGCTTGACCACTGTCTGCCAGGGCTGGTTCAGACCCACCTCAGGCAATGCTTGGGGTCTGGCTGGCAGCTTTCCCACCTTCTCAGTGCTCCTATGCCCGTCCCTCTCTCAGCTCTCTTGGCCAGCAGCTTCCCTGGGCAACTCTGGTGCTCACTCATTTCAGATGCCAATGCCCGAGCACAGGCTTATGCTCACTCCCCCTTGGATTCTGCCCATTCTCCCAGCTGAACTATCCAGAACCCCTCCAAATCCCCTCCCCACACTTCTGCCAAGCACCTTTGACTGAGCTGCCACAGCTTTGGGATGCAAGTTGGGGGGGGTGTGTGCTGACCCCAAGTGCCTTCTCTGGGATTCTTGATTACAGAAGGGAGGATGCACAACAAAATCTGACCAGGACGTGTTCACAAAGGGTGCTTTGAACAATCACGTGCCATCAGCAGACAGCCACAGGCCTGGTTTTACCTCCGCCCCAGCCCTTATCTCTCCTAGGAGGCTGAGGCAGTGATGGGATTTGAAACGAGGGCAAGGAAACAAAACGTGCCTGTGACGGCAGAAGCACCAGAGATCAGGAGGAGAGATGGAGCACACGCAGGAGTGGGATCTGCATCTGTGGTGGGAACAGACCAGAGGGAATTCAGGTGCCCCAGTACCAGGAAGGGACTGAGACCAAGGGAAACTGGGGGCAGTGTGCAGACAGCAGCATCCGTGTGGAGAGCATGGGGTTGTGTGTCCCCACACCACCACTGACAACCACCTCCAGGACACAGCACGGGGCACAAAGTGTGGGGCACTTTATTAACCTGATTGTGTCTTTTTAGCACTAAAACTGATGCCTGGAAAAGCTGACCTGGAACAGACACTAAACAAAGCAAAAGGAATAAAATAGTATTTATTGAAAGGATACATCTTGGGCAGTACAAGAGCCTGGCTGGGGCTACACCCAAGTTGAATCCAAGATGGATTCTGGTCATGAGTTTTACACTTTTATAAGTTTTGGTTCATCTACATATTGGAGTTAAATTGTCCAACCACAGCTTCAGGCCATGAAGTCTCAACTCCCCAGCCTGCCCCTTTCCCTTTGCTGTTGCTTATGCTTTTTAGGTAACAGTTGTCCTTAATTCTCTAACTGGAAAGGGACTGCCTTTCCAGCTACCCTGTGAAGAGAACTTAGTAACACCTAACATGAAGTTTCAGAGTTACATATCAAGCAGCAGAGAATCTGAAAAATATAAAAGCTAAAACCCAAGGCATCAAAACCACCTCAAAATCACACTGAAGCTAGATGCAGAATTGTCTGCATGTGCGCTTGCTAACTGCAATGCTGCTTCTGAAGCTTACCATGTGTGTAGATACATATATATATATATAATCTGTAAACAAAAAAGGCAGACTAAATGGAACCCCCAAACAGTGCTCAGCAGAGCAGCTCATGTGTCTCTGGAGCTCTGATGCCTGCCAGGCTGGAGGAGCAAGTGGAGCTCCCCATGCATCCTTCCCCCTGCCTGGCTCCCTCGCCCAAAGAGTGGAACTCCATTCCCAGTGTAACACCACGGGCTCCCAAGTGCATCTGCAGGGAAAGGAGGAGAGGGGACTGCACACACCTCGGGCAGCTGAGTCTCCTCAGCTGTCAACTACTGCACACTAATTGATTTCATTACCATCAACTGGGCAAGTTTTAGCACAACCCCAGGCTTGCAGATCAGCTCCCCTGAAAGCCATCACAGTTATTTCAATCCCTTGCTATATATAGAGTTTGACTAAGCCACCCAGTGATGTGTTTTCCAGCAACAGACTATTCTTATCTGTTCCTGTGGCCTGTCTTAGGCTGATGGAGCTGACGGTCCCTCCCCAGCTCTATTTTAAATGTGTGTGATGTATTGATGGCCTTCACACCGCAATAATGTGATTCAAAGCAGCACAGGATAATGAGCTCGCTGGGATGAGCTCTGCCTCACAGGGCTTGTTTTTTGCCTCCCATCTGCTCCACTTCATCCCTTCTCTGTGCTGGGACCTCTCTCAGGTGGAAAATAGACACAGAAATAGAGGATGGAAGAAGCTGCACACGATGGCTGAACGCTGTTGTCAGCATGTTGGGAGGGGAGGGAAGGGAAGGACATGGGCAGAGGCATTTCCCAGCCCCATGATAGCTGCAGGGAAGATAGTGTGTTGCACCAGTGCTCCCTCCCCTCCCAAATCTACCCAGAGGGGACCTGGAGCAGGAGCAGGCTGTCAGCTCCACAACTCATCCCTTTTACTGGTTGGTGCCATGGAAAGGGGAAAGCAAGCAGAGATGGGCAGCCAGACAACAGCCAGGTGCCAAAGCAGCCATCACAGCCCTGTTCCTTGTTTCCCCCTTCCCCCTGCACATCTCATCCCAGGGATCATGCTCCCTGCTCCTCACTGCAGCAGGGATGCACTAGCCCTCCATGGCAGAGCCCAAGGGTCAGCAAAGTAGCTCCCATGGGGCTCACAGCCTCCCACCCTGCAGCTCTACACTCCACATAGCCCGCAGAGGATTATTGCAGCTGAAAGCCTTTGACTGATGAGTAATAGCAATGCTACCCTGCGCTGGCCTTCGAGGAATAGCTGTGTTCTTGCCAAGTCCATCTTATTGCACCGCAGCACCTATGGCCGGGCTGGGGAACGCTGCCACGCCGAGGGGAAAGCATCACCAGGGCCAAGGAGAGCTGCAGATGGGGCTGTCACCACCATGATCAGCCTGCACCACCTGCAGCTCTTTGCCTAGCTGCAAACCCCACTGGCTGTGACCTTGTTTCAGGGCATCCCATCCTGGGCAGTGCCTCCTGTGGCAGAAGTGGAGATGGAATCACAGAATTATGGAATTGTTTAGGTTGAAAAAGAGCTCTAAGATTGAGTGGAACTGTTACCCCAGTACTGTCAAGGCCACCACTGTCTTGGTTTGAAAGAGAGGTGTTTCTTATGGAAGGCAGGAGCCTTTCTTGAAATAGAAAATGTAAACTCTTGCCTTCCAAATTATTATAATTTTGAAATTAAGGAGCTCTTAGATAAATATATGGGAATAGGAATAAGGGTTCTGTATTAGGAAAATTAAAATAAAAATACAGTAATACAAAAAACCAAAACACTGACAAAGTCAGAATACAGCCTGACGTTCTCTTGGTCTGGGTGTTGGTAGCAGCCTGATAAAAGTGGCTACAGTCTTTTTGGAGTGACAGATGTGGTTTTGTTGAAGCAATGATTTTGGAGAAGGGTGTAGTTTTCCTCTGAAGGTCTAGTGGTGATGAAGATGGGTTTGGTCTTTGTCTGGGAATCTAATGGGAAAAGGCTGCTTTGGTGTTCTAAATCTTAGATTTATCTAGGTAGGAAATGCCTGGCTCCTGCCCCTGGATGGGGCATTTCACAATGAGATGATGTAATTTTATCAGTCATGCAGTGAGACTCAATGGCCTACTAATAGAAGATATCTTCTTGGATAAAGGACGGGTGGTGGAAGAGATAAAGAAAACTGCCCCTCCTGATTTAACAGCTGGCCCATTAGCAGAGGATATCCTCCCCAGAGTTATGAGGGATGGGTCACGGAAGAGGTAAGGAATACTGCTCCACCTGGTTTCAACAGATGGTACTAGAATACATACTGCTGGTTACATCTTGCATTGCAGCCTAAGACAACCACTAACCCATGTCCCAAGTGCCACATCTGAATGTCTTTTAAATCCCTCCAAGGGTGGTGATTCTACCACTTCATTGGGAAGCCTGTTTCAGTGCTTGACAAACTTCCTGCAAAGACATTTTTCCTAACATCTCATCTAAACCTCCCCTGGCACAACTTGAGACTGTTTCCATTATCCTAGCACTTGTTACTTGGTAAAAGAGACCAACTCCCTCCTGGCTACAATCTCCTTTCAGGTACTTGTAGATAGCTGAAGTTTCCCCTGAGCCTTTTCTCCAGGCTGAGCCCCCCCAGCTCCTTCAGCTGCTCCTCAGAGGACTTTCCGGCACACCCTTCCCCTGCACTGCTGCAGTAAATGGACGGACGTTTTGGGGTGCTGACCTATGGACAGGTGTCCTGCTCTGCTGTCCTCTGGGCTGTCCCAATGCTCCCAGCAAGAGTCGTTCCCAAATCTGGCTGGACAGAAGCTGAGGAAAATGTCACCAATTTTTCCATGTTTTATCAGTAACTATGGTGTTAGTCAAGCTCAGACTACTTTATGGTATTCCTGTTTCACTGTTGGATCCCCAAATTTTATTTTTATTCACAAAACTGGGAAAGCAGCTCACCTTGACTGACCCAAATGCCAAGGGGCCAGTTAACCAGGATAACCTGTTTGGGACATCTGGCTGGATAAAGCCCTGGCTCTGGCATCCATCTAAAGCCTCTAGAGCCAGCAGCTCCCACCCTGGAAGCATTTCACCACCTGCATTCCTGTGTGGCCATAGCCACAAGCCAGGCTCCCCCCTGCTTATCCCTGCCCATCTTCCATCCCCTCCAAAATTAGAGCTGCTGCTGCGGCAGGAAGCACCTTCTGTATTTTTGGAGCGTTAAAAAAAAAAAAAAGAAAAAAAAGTCCTTTTTGAATGGCAAGAATGTTTCTAAGTCAAAGGATTTAAACTATTTTGCAATCAAGGAAGTGTATTTCCAAACGAGCCAAAGGCGAGAGCCTGGGTGCTGTGTGGGCTGTGTGAAGGGGCTGCTAAAAAAGGGTACACAGCTGTCCAAAATTTGGAAAGTGGTGCTTTTGCAGAATATATATAGACATCACTCCCCACTCAACATATTTCCTTCCAGTTCATTAGATTAAAAAAAAATTAAAAATCAGTAGGATATTGAGGAGAAAGCACTTTGATGCTTTTGGCTTGTCTAAAAGCCATGGGACCAATTCCCAGGGCTGTGGGTGAACATCCATTGCCCTGGGAATGGCCTGCTGAGCAGCAGTGACACTGCCATGCTCCTGCACTAACACAGTCATCCAGCAATAAACCAGCTGCCTTTGGGAATGGGAAGCAGAGGTGCCACCTCCCAGCAGGGCAATGGTGGTGGAGATGAACATGACTGGGTTTCCCTGGAGATGGTGAGGAGACATGGAGGCCAATCCCAACCTCCTCCAAGGGGCCATTCTCTTTGTTACTATCAGCCACTCCCATCTGCACCCGGACTCCCCTCAGCGCTTTGGTCCAAATGTCACATTTCACCCTTGATTTCCCACAGTTGCCACCACTGGGCAGCAGCTTTGATGCTCATTTATCTCTATTGTTATTTCCAATCTGGATGTGCTCCTGTTTTTTCTTGGCCATTGGCTATCACCACACATGTTCTGCTACCTTGACCATTACCTGATGTTTCTTTCTGCAATGAGCAGGTGGAAATAAAACTGCCCCTGGCCTGGGATGGACTCAAGAGGGAGCATCTTTCCAGAGAAGTGGGATAAAAGTCATGTCCAGGCTGGACAGCTAGAGGTGCAATGATGGGAGGTGACACATGAGCATGTGCTGAGTATTTAAGAAAAAGGAAAATAGGAGGAACAAGAGAGCAAAACTGATGCCAAAAGCACTTTTCATTTTCCTTTTCACTGAGCCTTACTATTTCTTTGTTTCATCTCAGAGAAAGAGCTGAATTAACTACCAGCTCAGTTCTGAAAGACTGGATCCAAATGGATGAAGTATTAAGAAAATTTTCTGTTCACAATAAAATCCAGGCAATGGTATTAAAGCAGCAGAGGGTTTGGTCTGGTTTTCACAGATTAGCTATAGCTGTCCCAAGGATGGCAAGCTCTAATTTTTCCATTTTGCTCCAACGTGACATTTATAGAGCTGTCTGGATCATTTACAGTCATTGCAGAACAGACTGGGATGACCATCATCTAACATGTAGACGAGAGGAATGCAGCTCTTGTTCTCCACCATGTCCAAGCTCCCTGTCCCTTCTCACCCACGCACAGACCAGTTGTTCCCAGTGCACCCTCCCAAAGGACTCTGCTGGGCTCCTGCTCCAGCACACCCACTGAGAAGCTCTATCCTCTCAGCAAGCCCCAGTGCCACCTAGCACAGCTCCCCCTGCAGCACCAAACCCCACAAGCACTGAGCCATGACTCTACTCTCCCCAGCTGATAAAGAAGTAATATATTGTTCATTTTTGTCTGATTCGATCTGGCCATGCATTGTAATTTACTCTGCGATTGGGTACTCCTTAACAAGATTTATCAGTCTGCCAACCAGCCTTATCTTTAACAGTGCCCATTATCAGGATGTACTTCTCAGCCAAGGTTAGCAGCAGCAGGAGCATCTCTGAACACCAGCTGCATGATAATAATCCCACAATAACGCCCAGGAGAAGTGAAGCAGGTCCAGCAGAGCCCACATCCAGTCACCACGGACCCCACTCCTGTTGAAGCAGGTGTGGTGTAGGTGCAGGATGTTCCTCATGGCTATTGCACGTTTGACACAGTAACTGTGACTCCTCAGGAGCCCTTTGAACTCACATGCAGAAGATTTCAAGTCTGCAGCAAAAATAATGCCTGCTAAGGGAAACCTGGCCAACTCTGCAGAAAACAAATACACTATGTGTTTTTCCAACAGAATGGAAGAAAATCCAAAAAAAGCTAAGTTTATCAGAGGAGTCTTATTTAACCAAAACCTTTTTTTCATAGGCACTAGTGTTGACTAAAATATCCAGCCATACAACTAGTAATTTGCTGCATCTGATAAAAGCAGATTCAAGCTGTCTGATTGCTCTGTTTTAAATTGCAGAGAGCCCCAAGTGTCTATCAGAAACTCATTTCCAAACCAGAAGAAAATCAGCATCTTGGGAAGCTTCAGCTTCCTCCCCCCAGGAGCTGCTGAGTCCCCTGTCCCCTCACCCCAAAGCACTCCAGCAGCAGCAAACTGAGTTTGAATCTCTTTCATTATCACAAAGGATCATTTTCAAAGCAGGCTGGGGAGCCATCAGTAGTATGGCTTGGAAACCGAGAACATCACAAACTAATGTCCTGCAGTACCTGCACATAAAGCTTTCCAAGCTTTAAAAATAGTTCTATTTTTCAGATTATCCCAAGAGACAACCCTATGTTGGCAGAGACCAAAACCCCCACATCGGAGGTGACTGAGGGTAACAAGGCTGTACTGCTAAGAGCCACCAAATCCCTCTTCCCATGGTCCTTCCATGGGAAGCAGATGCACCACTGGAGGAGATCCCTGCATCCGTGATTTTGCCCTGAAATTTTTTTGCCCTGATTTTTGCACGTGTTCCTAGAGGACTGGATGCTTTGGTTTCTGTGGGCAGTGCTGCTTGACCACATTAAATGAGTGCTGCTTCAAAAAAGCCCACGCACCCTGCTCCAGGCTTCAAGGCTGTGAGTCCTAATTCCAGCAGCAGAAATATTTTAATTAAATGAACTACCTTTATGGAATAAATCAAGCAATAAGCTTGAAAAATTAACTCCCATAATCTTTCATGCTGCTGTGCAGGTCAATAAACTATTACACTAAAAGGCTGGGAAACATTATAGAAACATGACTTGTTACAATGGAGATGGATGAGCCATTTTACTTCCCAAATTATACACAGCAGCATCTTCCACATTCATGCCTTGCACACCCTCTCCCATCCCCTGACCCGTTGCCCATGGCAGAGCTGGAGTGGCAGGGCCAGCATCTCCCACCTGCTTGGGATACAGTTCCCAACCATCCTCCCCAGGAACACATCCCCTGTCATGACCACCTGTCCTCACCTTGAACGTTTCCTGACTCCTCAAAGCCCACATTTTGGGCATTTTGATGGAGTTCATAAGCTGCCTACACAGGGATAATGTGTCTTGGTGGGGCCAATTCCATTTTCATCATCTTCAGAACTTATTTTAAACTTAAGATTCTTTTGAAAACCACCTTATTTTAACTTAACCTTATGCTAGGAATAGCTGATAGCCCCCCCAGCTGGCACGTGATGATTTGATGGTGACCCTGACCTGGATGGATGATCCTACCAGCAGTGCCCAGTCTCCCTGGAGCCAGGAGGTAGGAACTGGCTACAGCTGCTGGGGTGGAAGAGCTGCAATTTTCCATCTCAAGAGTAAATGCAGTAAGAATGAAGCTGAGAAGCCAAAAGGAAATTAAATGGTGAAGTTCACATAAAATGGTTGCTTTAAAAAAAAATTTTAGAAAATCACATGAATCACATGTTTACTCAATTTAATATGATCTGTAAAGGCATTTCCTTCCCCAGCTGCCCTTTCTGCAGACAGACAGATGCCTGTGGGGCTTTGTGGCTCCTGAAGCTACAAGAGGAACCACCTCACATAAACCCTTTAAATAATTTAAGAAGCTCCACTTTAAGAACAGTTCGGGGCCACTGCAGAAACCTGCTCCTGTAAAGGCTGGCAACACTCCCCTGACTTCCAGCCTGAAGAAAAACCCAGATTTGTTAAAAATACTTCTGCCTAGCTCTAGTTTGCTCCTTCTCATGTCCTATTTGCTCTCAGCAAACAGATGACTGTTGGTCATACTTAACAGTTCTGAGTAAACCAGGGAATTATGTAAAGAGGGGAATTTCACAGCTCCTTCGCAGCCCCGAGTGCGGGTGTTTGTTCCCAGCAGCCAGTGGGATCTGCTGCCACAGCTCCCTCACTCAGCCATGCACATCCCGAGGATGCAGCTCCAGAGCCTGGACCCTGCCCTGGCTCGGACAGGGTCCACATCTGCAGAGCCATGGGCAAACCCACACCACAAGTCCTGTCCTCATACCCACATCCACACTTTGTGGGGTTACTCCCAGACCAAATACCTCATTTCTTTGCCAAACTAGGGTTGATTTTCTTTTTCTTTGAGAATATTTTGTCTCTGAGTCAACCAAACCCCTCTGAAATCAATGCCTACTGCTTCAACAGGCTTGGGAACCAGCTGCTCTTTGAGCTCCAAACAATTAAAATACCCTAAAACACCCTAAAAAAAAGCCCTAAAACAGCCATTCACGTCAGACCTCAGAGACTGCTATTTATCTCCCAATCATGGCACAAATAACGGCCAAAGGCTGCTAGCTGTGGCATGGGACAATACAAAGCATTCAGTTACCCCATGTGAAAATCCCAAAACAGATCTCTAAAATTAAGAAATCCCTCTTGTTGCTCCCAAAGGTGTCTCCAATTCACCCTAATCCTCCCTTTGTGTTCCAGTGTTTTGTTGTACTCTCTCTTTCACTATTCCATGGCAATGAGGTCTGTGAGCTAACTGTGCAAAACATCTCTCCACCTCCTAGCCTCACCTTTCTTCTTGGTTTTGTGTTGTGAGGAACACACAAGCAGATGAAGGACTGTGCTCTGCCATGGGTTAGGACACAGAGTGATTCCCATCCTGTCCTGGGTATTCGCATTTTGGTGCAAAGAGCCCCCCAGAAAATCTGCCTTTGAGGCTTTTTGTCATTCCAGGAAAAAGGATGGTGGAGGTGGTCCTATAAGTATTTCCTTACAGTAACTCCTTCACAAGAAAAGCACAGGAGAGGGTATCAAGGGATGAGAGCAGTATGAAGGACTTGGGCCGTTATACAGAGACTTAAGGTCTCCTAATGTAGGGTTTATTTCACTTAAACTATCTAAAATTTGGGTATCCAGTCTCAGCAAGTTATCACCTGCCCCAGGTCGGAGATAAGCATCTCCAGGATGAGAAGCCATATCCCTTGCAAGGCATCACCCTGGGTGGGTACCACTCTTTCCATCAGCTTGGAGAGATAAACCTGAAACTGGGATGAGGAGGGGGGTAGACAAACTCTCCCCTCCCATTCCCAGAGGCCATGGCATGCCCAGCAGAGGGTCCCTGTGCTGAGCAGCCTGGGCAGAGCAGAGGCTCTCTGAGCACAGCTCACCCGCAGCACGCTGCCTTATTTTAGCAGGCAGAGCAGATGGCAGTGGGAAGATGAGGAGGCAAAGCAGCAGTGAAGAGAACACTTTGGAAATAAAGCCCCATGCTCTGCTGAGGGGGTCTGGTGCATTTTGATGGCTGTAGCCAGAAAGAGCTTTGAGGCAGCTCAAGGGTTTGCTGGTGGGGGACCTATAGCCACAGAGAAAAGAGACAGGGAAAAGCCTGCCCTGGTTCCCAAATACTGCTTGGCACAGACAGAGACAGCTGGCGCTGGCTCAGCATGGCCTCAGTGAGGCAGAAACAGAATTGAAATAATCCTCAGTAAAGGAGGCAGAGCCCTTGCAGAGGCTTCCAGCCCTGGCAAAAGGGTGCTTGGGCTCTACCAGCTCCTGCCCATGGGGCTGGGGCAAGCTGGGACTGTTCCCTTCCCCAGTGTCACCATGGATTTCTGCATGCCTGAGTCTAAGCATCTCTCAGGGCTGGATCTTCCCTGCCTGAAACACAGGGACCAGTCCAGCACTGAGCTTGGGCTGCAGGGTATGCTGGGGAAGATGGTTCACTCACTCCTACTCTGTGCCACCTGCCAGCACAGCCCCCCTGTGCTCCAGAGGCTGAGCCCCACAGTGTGGCTGCTGGGATGCTCAGAAATGCCATCCACATGGGACAAGAGCTGTGACATCCCAGCTTCCTCCTGTCCCCTACACCTGGTTCCACGTTCACTGTGACCAGCAGGATAAAGCACAGCAGTAACCACAGCCCTGTCCCCCAGATCCCTGTGCCTCCACTTTTCTCTCCAAAACACAAAATGTAACTACAGCAGCTGCACCTTTCAAATTGTTTCTCTTCTGAACACCCCAGAAAGTTAAGTTACAAAGTATTACCTAGGGTTTTCTCATCAAATTCTTAATTAGATGAAACGATTTGTTTTGTTGGAGAATCGTTTCCAGGAGCTCCCAAAGAGCTTTAAAATCAGCTCTAGGAACAGCCTCAGAAGTGAAATGATTTTCATCTGGGCAGCAAGTCCAGCACTGGGCTACAGTTCTGCCCACCCCCACCCCAGCAAATTCCATTCTGCCACACAAAGAATTAAAGCAATTTTAAAGAAAAAGTTTGATATTCCATTCTGTAGATGCAGGAGGCTCCCCTGACTGAGCTTCTCAAGCTGCTATTCTTAGGCTGGGGGCACATTTAATTCCTGGATTCCTGGCATTGCCCTCGCTGGGAATTCCAGCTCCCTGCTGCTCTCAGTGCACCTGTGTTTGGCTGTGACTGCATCAGGACTACAAACCAACCACCATTCAGTTTGCAAACAACTATTTAACAACCCAAAAGGAGGATTTCTTTTTTCAAAGAGAAGGTGTCAGTATTCCTGTTAATGGGCTGCTTACTTATAACACCTCATTTTGTGTACTGCATAGAAGATCTCACTTCTCTAGGTGCCATTTCAAGATACACATTTAGAAATTCTTGGCAAAGTACAAAGTAAAAAATAATTTTGGATGTCGTTTTGCCAGAGGGCAGGCACATGAGCTCCTGCTCAGTTTCCTGAGGGTGTGGCTATGCTCCCTGTTTAAACTTTGTGTCCCATTTCTTATTCATTTTCTTATTCCTGGCCAGGATTGCCTTTAAAATTTGGGGAGGTCTAAAATTAAAATTAATTGTGTGGCAGAGCAGCCACTTGCAGATGGAATCCCCTATCATTACCCCCAATGCTGGAGATGATCAGTCCCAAGCAGATGCTGGCATTCCCTCTAGGAGATGACAGAATCCTAGAATAGTTTATGTTGGAAGGGACATTCAAGATCACCTAGTTCCAACCCCCTGCCGTGGACAGGGACACCTTCCACTAGACCAGGTTACTACATGCCCCATCCAGACTGTCTTGAACACTCCAGAACTTCTCTGGACAACCTGTGCCAGGGTCTCACCATCCTCACAGCAGAGAGAAATTCAGTTTGCACTGGAGCAATCAATGTCCTTAGAAGCAGGCAAGCCCCTGGAGACACCGGAGCCCTTGCCAGCCCAGCCTCTGGCACTCTCCTTAGCTTTGTCAGTTTCTCGAGGGACATTTGCTAAAAACTCCCCATTTTCTCAGGGAATGATCACACATTTGATGGAGCATTTTATCCCCTGGTGGCTTCTAAATAATGCCTATGCTTTCTAAATATTGCAGGGTGAACACACAAGGGAAGGAAAAGCGGAAGCCCAAGCTCTGGAAAAGCCTTTCCACTTGCTCACAGGAGCAGGAAAGGGATAAAAATCGAAGAAGGAAAGGAGTGCAATCATTGCTGGATCAAGCATAAGCATCTCTGTTAATGCCCTGGCTTACAATTACAATCACTTATGTTAATAATGGCACCTCCTGGCTAGTCCCTCCTACGCTCCCAATCCTTGGAAATGAGCTACTTTACAGCCTTATGTGAAGAAAGAGATTATGAAACATTGGAGTTTTGAAGGAATCCTGCCTCACCACCAAGGAAGCTGCAGCATGGCTTCTGTCTGCCCAGTGGAGCAGCTGCTCTTAGGCACAAAAAAATAGGGACACATCGGAAAACAAAGCCATTTCAGATTAAATGACAGGGGCAAGGATGATGATCTGTGCTGAATGGGTTGACTGAGGGCTGGGAAACAAACAGGGAGTGGAAAATGGAGGGACATGTCATCCCCTCTTCTTCTCTGTGGAGAAAATGTAGATGGAAGAAGCCAGGGTTCACAAGGTCCTGTGACCAGCCTTTTAAGTAGGTAAGAGGCAGAAGAACCCCCTGGAGGGTGTCAAAGTGCCTGTAAAGGTTTGGTAACCAACTCCTCCTCATGTCAGGATGCGGGTCCCCAGAAGCCATACAAGAATTTCCTCTGGGAGAACAGAAAATTAGTATAAAAAAACCCATTTCTAGCATCCAGGGCTCTGCCACCCAGCACCTGCCCTGGAGTGCCACATGGGGACCCACCTTCTGCACGGGTCTCACACCTCCAGAAGACAAACTGTCCCTGTGAAACATTTCCCTCTCAACTTACAAAGCAAATGTCAAGCAAAAAGGCATTCAATCGTGTGTTTGCACTCAGTCTCTGACCCCTGTGACAGAAAAATCATTGAAAAGGTGGCTGTGAGGTGGCCACAGGCCACACTAATAGCTCCACCACCGAGACTGAAAAGCAGCCTGGGTAATGTAAGAATGAAACACTGCTCAAAATACCCATTCAGAGACCTTCCCAGGCTCAGAGCATCAGTATGCTTCAAAGAATGAGCTTGCTTTCATTTTCTATTTCACTTTGGTGTTTATTTTTGCTTCAGGCTGGTGCCATCCACCTTCCCCAGCTCATGAGCTCAGGAATCAGGCCAGGAGGAGGAGGAAGGAGCAGTTCCTTAGTGCACCTCCATGGTCCATTCAGTTTTCTGCCTTTTCACATGCTGTGAGGTTTTGTGCTTTGAATTAAGAGGCTGAAGTGCCCTGGCTGGCTGTGCTTGCTCCTTGCTGCCACCCAGCAGAGGATGGCTGCATGCAGGGAATGCTGCACTGGAGCCTGGGTGAGTCCTGGGCACTGCAGAACCCCGATTCCCCAGGCAACATTAATTATACAAAGCCTCCCTCTCCACCACAGAGAAAGGCTTTGTTACACGGGAGAACAGAGTTTATGCTGCAAAGCAGGGAAACTTGAGGAGAGGGATGATGGTGAGGGCCCAGCTCCCCATCCTACATCTCCTGGCAGTGCCACCTGATGGGACAAGCTCATGTCCCTCCAGCAAAACCCCACCAGCAACTTGATCATCCCTGCCATGGTAGGGGGATTGGAACCAGATGGGCTTTAAGATTCCTTTCCACCCAAACCCTTCTGTGATCCTGTGATTTAATGGAGGAAAAACAGGAACTGGCCACCCCCCGAGCAGTAATTTTTAACACCACCAATAATGCAATTTCTTTCCACAGAAATAAATGTCCTTTCTTCCCTTGCCCAGCAGTGTTTTCTCCAACACCCAGTGTACTCCTTGGGAGATGGGATCTTAGTGCACACCTCCCATGGCTCACCCCAGTACATGTGTAGTTGGGAAAACAGGGCATCCCAGCACACAGCAAGGGCTGAATCCTGAACTACATGCTGTGCAGAACACCATTAAACAAAGGTGAATCCCTGCATTTCTTGAGTTGTAGACACCACAAACTGTCTTTCAGATCCTGCTGATCCTTACAGAAGAACACAGCCTTCAATAGTACACACTGTTATAAAGGCTGGGGCTTTTTTCAGCAGCACAGCACCAATGTCCTTCCAGTGCCCAAGCTGCCCACATGGGTTGTCCCGCCCATGGACTTTACTGTGGCAAGAAAGGAATCAACATAAGATTGCTGAGCTAGCAAAACCCATCCCCAACAATCACATCCCATCATCAGCATTCCAGTTGGATTCTTTCCCAGCATGGCCACATGCTTTACTGTTGGCAGCCCCTCTCCTCACTCTCATTTTGTTCCACAGACCTTCACAAATCCTAAAGTCTGCAGGACAAAACTGCAAAATGCCACTGGGCTCAACAGGAAAACGATGGTGCTTTGGTAAGTGGATCAACACCAGCAAACTCACTCTGAGATGCTCCCATCACAGCTGGAAAATTGAGCATCTCCACTGCAGCCCAGTCCTAAAGCTCCCTCCTCCTCAGCCCACTCAGAAATCCACTGTTACAAAGCCAATTAAACGCTCGATTAAGTGTCCCAACATGTTCCCAAATAAAGCACTAACATGGCATGTTATTAAAAAAAATAGAAAGGAGAAAGATACAGGTTGTATAATGGTCTGTGAACCCATCAGAATAAGCTGTGGCTGCTCCCAGGGGTGGAAATAGAAGCTGAACAGCCAAATCCTCTTGCCATTTCCCACTAAAAGAGCTGTTTCTCTGTTTGCCCATCACAGCTCTAGACCAAGACTCTGATTTAAATGGTCCCACCATCCTCATCATCTGCTGCTGGTACCTGCTCAGGGACCACCAGCCCCCATAGTGCTCCTCAGAGCATGCTGCTCCAAAGGTTCCTGCCAATCCCACCCCTCATACACCCTTTGTCTTCATAAGAGCAGTGTCTACCATCACCTCCACCAGCAGCTCCTGCTGTGGGCAAGGGAGAGGTCTAGGACAGAGGAGCCCAAATATTCCACCGAGCAGCCTGGATTCAGGGGTCAGTGCTGCCATGTCCTACCAGACCCCAAGAAGCCATCTCATAAAGCTGACCATCACAAACATGATCCAAGTGTGATCCAGACTCCTCTGATCCAAGCACTTTGTCTCCCAGAGTAGAAATGACAATAACCTGCTGATGTTGGGTACGAATCCCTGCACTGGGGACTGATTCTGAACTTCTTCAGACACTCACTGCTCAATGCAAGACACAGCAGGCTGTCCTCGTTCCCCTGAGAGCTCCATGCCTCCTCTATACCATTGCCTTCTTCCTCTCCTGCCTTCCTCCATCATCTGCTTTTTGCTGCACCTGGCACAGCATTAGGAGGATGACACAGGAACCCCCTCACTTCTCCCCTGCCAGCAGTGTGCCTGAGTGAAGTGTCCACTGAGGTCTGCACCAGCTCCCTGTGAGGGGAACTCATCTGGGGAGCTAAGAGGACATCTCTGGGTTGGTGCTGCAGTGGACATCAGCGATACTGCCCAAAGCAGCAGAGAGGAACAAGGCTTCTCGAGGCACAGAGTTCCAGGGCTACCCCACCGGAATGGCTGCTGGGTCTGACTTGAACAGCAAAGGCAGAAAACCCTGTGCTAGAACCAGGTGACCTGAATTTTGTGAATGAACTGGGTATTTTTTTTGCTCTCCAGTACATATATATATGAAACCCTTTCAACCCTTTCTGAAATCTATAAAACGCTATGGCAGCTTTAGCTTGTCCTGCTTCCTCTCTGTGCTTCTACTTTGCCTATTTTTGCTGCCTTCAACCTTTCATGTGCACAACAGTAACTCTTTTCAAAGCTTCTCAAGGTTAACAAAGTCCCTAACAAGGTGCATTAGGGCAGTTATTGATCTTCTCTCAGCCTTCCCCAGAGCTGTTCCAAACTGTGAAACCTCAGTCGTGTGATGGAAAGTTACTCAGGCCCTTCCCATGTTGGTGAATTTTAATATTGATGGCACCCAACTGGTGAGAATATCCAATGTCCTTGCAGTGATGGCCCAGTAAGTCTGTGTCCATGTACCTGCTGCAAGGTCACTGTCCCTGTCTGTCTGCTCAAGGATGGCTTCAGTGACTCTATGAAGGATGTGGAAGTTTCATGCACAGAATATCATCACCACTGAGAAGCAGATCTGCAATACCTACCAAAATAAGCATTTTCTGGGAAAAGCTGTTAAAGCTTAGCTGTGGAGAAGAGCTGCCATGAAGACCTATTCATGTTATACTGGCAAAAAGCATTTCCCCAAATTTTTCCTTGTCACTTTCTAGGAAACACCATGATCAATACCACATGAATGAACCAATTAAAGCAGAACCTGCAGCAAGGTGGTGACTCCAAGGGCTCTTACAGATAATTGAGAAAGACATCTGCAGTGGAGACTCAGGTATCAAGTCTGTCCTGCCATGGGCTGGCCCAGAAGCAATACTGACTTCCCCAAAGCCAAAGGGCTCCCTGCTGTAAGCCCAAGTCTTTTAACTGCCTGAACCACAGTGAGCACTCAGGCTTTGATCTTGACACATCCACTCACTTCCCAGCAAGACAGCTCTGGAGATACCTTGGCACTGCTGGCCCTAGCAGCTTGCTAGCCCAGGAGCACAGCAATACAACAGGCAGTGGCTCCAAGTCCTAGGGCACAGCAAATGTGCTCTGGAAAACCAGCCCAGCATTGGGGAAGCATGGTTCACTTCAAATATATCTTCATTTAGAAGGCAGAAATCCCCTACTTTGCTCAGCCACTGTCACCCCTCTAAAAATATTGTTTGGTTTTATGAACCATTGAAAACAATCTGCAGTGTGGGCAGTGGTTGCCTCAGAAGTATGAATCAGCAGGGTCCACATACAGCTGACATTTGTCCCTTAATAATATAATTGCAGCTAAAACAAGAAAGGAACCTGGAGGTCTGGGCATTTTTACTGATTAAAGAAAAGAACAGCAGTTCTTAAGATAATTTTAAGTGTCCAGAAGCTGAGAGCAGTCACAGTGAGGCAAACCCCAGTGTGTGGAGCAGCCCCAGAAGTTCCAAAAACAGAACCGGCAGAAGACAAGAGCCAGTAGCAGACACAGTGCTAACATCTAATGGGGTTCTCTAGAAAATCCAGCAGTGAGGTTCTGCACAGAAACATGGATTGCATTAATGGACCACCCACAGATGCCGGTCATCACCCATCAGGTGGGACCCCACTCTTAATTTAGACTTGTCTGCAAGGTTACAAAGACCCCAGCCCCACTCCAGCAGGAGCTGGTGGGGAGCCCAGTGCTGCCCAGCCCAGCAGCAGGAACCAGCTTAATTACAGCAGGTTGAGCAGCACAGAAAACTCCTGAGTCACAGCGAGCTGTTAATTACCAGCCCTTAACAGGATTTGAGGGCTCAGGCCAGTGAAACTGCCTTCTTCTCTCGTGCTGCCCTACTATGCAGAGCTCTCAATTTCACTTAAGTTTATGTGACTGACCCAAATATTCATACAGTCAGGGCTGGGGTATTGTTTAAAATCATGATTTCTGCACAAAAATCTAGGAGAAACCCAGCAATTGCTGCACCCTGTGGCCTGCATCTCTGGCTACCTCTTTCTCCTGCAGAAAACTCAAGGGTCCAACTGCCTGCCCACCTTTCAAGAGTGGCACTTTGCTCTTCCTCTTGGCCCTGGAAAGGGGACTGGGCCATCCTAGCGCCCATCTGAGCTGCAGGGACACTGCCAAGCTGTCATTGTAGGACACTCGACTTAGAGCAAACAGCCTCAAAAGAGTGACTGACAACAGCTGCTCCCTGCTCCATCAGGAGCTGCAGAGCATGTCGCTGCTGCCCTTCGAGCCTGGTAGGAACAAGAAGACAATAACAGGACCTGGATTCCTATGGAAAGAAGATGCCTGGAAACTTTAAGCCCCTGTCCTTGCTTGTGTCCCGCCCTCCCTGTCACGCTATGAAGGCAAGTGGCTCTTTGGGAAGCATTTCTGATCATGCCATGAAGGACATAAGGGCTCTCTGAGCTGGATCCCCAGCTGTGCTCCAGAGGGCAGCAGGCAGGCTCTTCTTAAGGCACATATATCCTGCTTTTCTGCCTTGGAAGGAGGGGGGAATGGCCCCAGACGCCAGACAGGGGCTGGGATTTCCACCCCAGGACAGTGCTGAGCTGGAGGCTCTCTTAACCCTGTTAATCCTCTTTGCCTAGGAGCTAATTACATTCCCAGCGAGAACAGGGACCCTTGGGAAGGGGGCAGGGAGTTGAACACAGGCAGGTGAGGAAGGGGCCCGACGCTTCTCCCTGCTCTTTTCAGCTCTTCTCTGAAACCTATGTGCCGACACCAAAATAATTTTGGCACAAACCCTTTCCTCGGCTCCCCTCCTCTAAACCATGCTCCGGCTGCCGGCAGCAACACCCTGTTCTGCACCAAGGCTGATCTCACAGAGCTTTTTTCATCTCACTCAAGTCCCTTTTCCCAGGCATTCCTCCCTGCAGCCGAGTGCAGGAGCTGCTGCGGCTGCTTCTGCAAGTAGGGCAGGTCAGCCCCATCCTCAGCATCAGCGTTTCAAACCTGAGCAGTGCAGTATCCCACCCTGGGGAGCTGTTCTGCTCAGAGACCAATTTGATCCAGCGGGAGCTCTTGGATAGTGATGAAAAAAGAGGTCCGGGGCTTTCCAGACAGAATTTGATACAGTGATTCACAAGCTCTTTGCAAGAAATCCATGGGAACAGGCTGGTTTGTACCCGGCTGCAGGTACAAGGGGAACACATCCCATGAAAGGCTCAAGCAAACGCTGCTCCTGCATCCTGTGATACCACATCCAGGATAATCAAAGAATCCCAGATTTGAAGGGATGTCAAGGCTCATCTCATTCCACCCCCCTACCATGCACCAGGACACTGTCCACTAGAGCAGGTTACTCAAGGCCCCATCCAACCTGGCCTTGAGCACTTCCAGGGACGGGAAGTACACAGCTTCTCTGGGAAACCTGTTCCTGTGTCTCACCAACATATGACAGGCATATACTATATTATATATGCATGCAATAAGGAACTCAACAGCATTAACTGGTGAGATCAGACAGGGCAATGCAGCAGCACCACCTATGACCACACAAGTGCTGTAAAAAAAAAGGCTTTTTACAATGCATAGGGAAATCAAGGGGGAAAAAAAAGCAGTTTTAGAATCTAGATGGGATATGGTGAGTCCCACAAATCAGTAAGAGGACCCTCCTGAGGGTCAGGTACCCACTGGAGGTCACAGCCTGGCATCTGGGAATCAGCAGTGTTCTGCAATGAAACTTGTCACTGCTCCTGTTTCAGGCTGGTTAATTAGGCAAAGGGGCATCCTGCCATGTTTATTTAGTAACACAACATGCATAGTTCATTTGTTCCTTAATACAAAACCCCTGGAGTCAATTGGGGTCAACTGGGGTTACTGGGAGAACATCATGTAAGCACAAGGGCAATCACACTGCAAGCCAGCTCTTGCCAGATCACTTGCTCCCTCAGCAGGCTGCCATAAACAGTAGGCATTTCCTATGTGCCCAGTGAAATGACCCAGCAGTTGGTCTTCCTGCCACAGAAACCTCTTCCCTTTCGGCATGGTGCCGGGCTGAGGCTGTAGGGAATTTGGGAGAGTCCCAAAGTATCACCTCTGGCTTGAGAACATCTCATACTACTGCTCCCAGGATGCAGGTCCTGGAGGAGGAGCGAGGAGGTGGGAGGAAGCTCCAGGCACCTGTACTCCTGGTATTTCACATAAACAACTTTTTTAAAGCTGGGTATAATGCGTATTATGGCAAGCATGATGAGGAAACAGAAGTCAGGAATGCTTTTGGGATTCCTCTGCTGGTCACCCACAGCTTCCAGAGCCATGGGCCACCACAGTTCACACACTTCTCCTGGGAAACTGCCAAAATGCCACCCTTATCCCTAAACTCTTCATATGCCCTAGGCTTCCAGTCCTCACCAGCACCTTCTGATCATGCCCACCAAGACCCAAAGCCAGAGGAAAGCCAGTCTTGCTGGAAAATCTTGTGGAAACTCTGAGTTCAGAGGCATGACCCAGCTTTTCATGATACTCTTGAAGCATCCTTCCCTTGCATGAACATCAGTCTGTAGTGGTGCAAGGACAATAAGAGAAGCACAAGTTACCCTTTTCTTTGGGTGGCTCAGCAACTATGCAGCTCAGCCAGTGAGTTCACAGAAAACCAGCACTTTTAGTCTTTTTTTCCTCTTTTGGTAGGTTTGAGTGCACTTGGCTGAATAGAGTGCTGGGGAGGAGGCAGCTCCTTGGATACCTCCCCAGGCAGCTGCAAAGGGTGGGAGGGGACAGCAGGGACACAGAGCCTCCGACTCCATCTTTAGATCAGGAGTGGGATGGGAATGAAAATACCATGGGTATAATAACACATCTTTCCAGGGAAGTAAGAAGTTTTAGGGGGTTGCAAATAGGGGCAACAGCCTTCCTCACTTTCTGGAAGTGACAATACAACTTTATTTGCAGGAAACACATGGTTTTAGCACTATTTTCCTGCAAAACTCCATCCTTCCTCCAAAAACCAGGCCACTGTGGGCCACGCTCTCTTCCTCTCTGTGACTGATGCTTTTTGGGGCCAGGGTGAAGCCTTGCCCAGGCTCCAGGGGGGTGTACAGAGCATGCTGCCAATCTCACCCACAATTTGTGCTCCTCTGCACTTACCAGACTCGGGATCAAATCCCTCATTAGTTTTCACACAGCTTCCAAGGGCAGCTTATAGCCAAGGTCCTAATTCATCAAGCAATTAATGATCAAGCCTCACTACTTCAAAGAGTGAGTTCTGGTATTTGCTCAGGGCTTGGGACAAGCCCATGTGAGCTGCAGGCAAAAGGAGATCAGACCACAGAGCAATTTTCCCAGAAGATCAAGCAAACCTAAAACCCAACCACGTTAACAGACCTTGTGACGCTTTCCCTTCCTCACAAAATTTTTGTTAAAAACATCCACAACACAAGTGTTGAATTTCTTCCTCAACTCTTATAAAACCAACCCGACCATGCAGAACTGGACAAAGGTTCAGTGTAAAGGGAAACAAAATCCACGACAGCACAATGCCTGGGTAAGACCTTGCTGTGGGTCTTCACTCTTTGTGAAGGCTCATAGATGTTGCAGGGATGAGCTGCAGCAAGAAACACTAAAAGGAGCATACATGCCAGGGTGGGTTTGCCAAGGGTGTCTGAAGACATTTGCTCAAGAGCTGAGGGAACCTGGGCACAGTCCAGCCTTCAAAATCTGAAATTTAATCCCAGGTGTCAGCTAGTGACCCTGGAGACAAGGGCTGAGGAGAGCTCACCTTTCCCTGGTACATGCAGAGATCACCACATTACTGCTACAAACCAACCCCAAATTAATTCTCTAATTAATTAATTAGCAGCCGGGTGCCAGCGAGCCTTAAAGCCTTTTCACCACTCCATAAGCTTTCTGAAGCCTGGGAACACATTGCTGCCCAGGGGCATGCCAACACGGGGTTCAGCCCAACCCAAAGAACAAACACTTGGACAGCTTTCCTCACTCAAGCCCCCGGGCAGGGTGGAGGCAGTGGTGGGAGCAACAGCAAGGAGCAGTTTTCAGTGTTTTCACTGTCGTTGAAAACAGCAATGTGTACACTGAGATGGCCATTTGGCCTGTGTGCACCTCCACAGACACTCTGGGAGAGCATCTCCTCCACCAACGTGACCATGAGCAGCAGCAGCAGCAGCAGCTTCAGGAAGAACAGAAAATTACTGGGTGTAATTGAAACGGCAGGGAGGAGCTAGGAACATAAAATGTAATTATCTGCAATGGAACGGGGCCAAGATTAGCAATCCTACTTCTGGTCATTTCAAGTTCCCATTAACTTCTCTATGTGCTGATGTTATCAATTCTGTGTCTTAACTGTCTGCAAGATGCAGCACTTCCAGGAGCAAGCCCTGGGCCTCCTCTGGTCAGGGTCTCAAATCACTTGTACAGGAGGAGGTGAAATGCCTGGAAGATGTCCCTCCCTAGCTTCCAGGAGTAGGACGATGCTCCAGCTGAACCAAGTGCAGCCCTCTCGTCTCTAGAATGGCTATGGTGCTTTTTTGGTGCTTGGGAAGATGATCTGTATGGGCATCACAACAATTCAAGACTATGACAGGTAAGATTGGGTGGATTTCAGACCATCTCAGCCTCCATTCTCCTCTCCTTGCACTCCATCTCAGCAGGCTGCAGAATACACACCCAATTCATACCCAAACAACAGCACTGGGCATTCCCACATCCACCCCCTGCTCAGCCCATTCCACTGTCCTGCACCCAGGCTCCTCTTGCTGAGGCCCTGACACTTTCTTCCCCTGTATCATCTTCCTTGCAGCCTCACCATTTAAGCATGCAGGAGCTGCAGAACATCCCTCATTAGCATCATCTCCAGTCTGGCCAGGGCCTCCATCCACAGCAGCAGGAGGAGGATGCTAGTTGGTAACTGGCACTTGGACACCATTGGGGAGCAGTGGGCACTACTGGGACTGCTCTTAACAACAGCCATGCCTTGCTCTGCTCCTTGCATGAAACCACCATGACATCAGTGTACACACATGAAATGCATGTCTTTGCCAAGAGGTGGAGAACCACGGACTCCAGCCCTGCAGCTTGCCCCAGGAGGAACTTGGCTTCAGCAGCTTCTTAAAGACTTTTTTATAGACCTCTGAAAGCAAGCACTCCATCTTTTCTCCATTTTAAACAAGGAGAGAGCACACACCCTTGGATTAGAAGGTGCCCACCCCCACCAGCCCCCTTACCTCCACGAGGTGAGGCGTGGGGTTGAAGCCACACATGTTGCAGACCTGCTGCCGGCAGGTTGTGCAGGTGTTGTAGTTGGGGGGCTCAGTGGAGCCCACGTTGATCTCCGCCTTGCAGAGGGGGCACGAGACCCTTGCTTTCGGCACTTCCTTTGGCTTGACACCCTGCTCCGGTTTGCCCGGCTTGGCCGCTGGCGCGGCACCAGCCCGGCCCTGTGCCCCTGGGGCTTTGGGACCAGCCTCTTTGCTGGCATCGCTGAAGACAATTTTTGGAGGCACTTTGCCAGGAGACGGCTGGCTCGGAGCAGGGGCCTCTGGCTGGACAGACATGAGCGTGCTGGCCTGGGTCAGGAGGGATGCCCCAAAGCCAAAGAGCTTCCCTGTGAGCCCTTCCTGGGGCTGCTCTGCTGCTCCAGCCCCGGGTCCCGGGGCAGCAGGCTTCACCCCTGCATCTCCCAGCGTCTTTCTCTGCTCAGAGGGGGAAGGCTTGGCTTGCTGATGCTGTGGGGAGGACCTGGGCTGATGCTGCGGGGAGGACCTGGCCGCCTCCTGAGGTTTTGGCTGTCCTTGGCCGTGCGGTTCCCTCTGTGGCGTTGTGGGCTGAGGTTTGGGTTGCTCTTGTGGCAGGGGGCGGGGGGCTGGTGGGGGCTTCTCTGCAGCTGGGGGTTGAGGGTGCTTGGCTGGGGACTGGGAGGGGGAGGGCGAAGGGGAATGCAGCTGCTGCTGGCTCTTGGAGCGAGGAGCGGTGGTCATGTCCATCCCCAGCGCCCGCTGCATCTGGCAGTTCAAGCACAGCCATTCCTTCACCTGTGAGACAAGGAGAGGACATGGACACTGAGTGATGGGCAGGTACAGCTGCTTGCAGGCAGCCCCAACACACCCTTACCTCCCCCCAAACGGACCCCACATAGCAACAGGAACCAGCTATCAGCCCCTGAAAAACATTTTGGTACCATATTCTTTGCTAGCAGTACCTCGCAGTCAGGGCAAGCAGCCCCCATCTGTCACAGGTACCCACGGCTCAGCACGCTGGTGTGAACGCCGGCTTTAATTAGCCTTGGTCTGCTTCCAAGGCTTCTGCTGTGAAGTGACTGCTTGCCATGAGGCTCTGCCTCTCCTGGGAAAAGAGGGATCTCTCTGAGGGCTCGTAGCTCCACCAACTCCCCAAAGCCCATTTTTTCCTTCCTGCTTGGTGGCCAGAGATACCAAAGAGAATAGCCAAGGTCAAATGAGGAAACACCACTGTGCCATGCTCAGTGCTTTCCTGGGGCTAGCAGAGATGGATCTTCTGGAATCAGTGCAGTGGTTGTGATATTCCACCTCAAAATTTGGCTCTGGAATGCTATAAGGGAGTGCAAAGAGTGCTTCTCCTTGCACAATGCATCTGCACTTCCAGGAAGGCAAAGTGCAGGCTGGGGAGCAAAGGGTTAATTTTCACTCTCACAATGATGAACTTTTGCATGCAAATGAAAAACAGAACAGTTCCCTGGCTAAGTGGTGATAAACGAAAGACTTTCCCCATGAGAGATGTTCCCTGTGACACACTAATGTCTAAATTAAGTTAATTAAAGAGGCTATAGAGCCTTTCCATATGAGGAATCACCAGCTCCACAAGAATTAATATACAGCACAGTCAGCAGAACAGACAGGTCTGCTTGCAAAAGACCTCTCCAAGATAAGCAACTAAGGTTGCAAAAGGGACCAGAACATTCCCAAAAACTGCAGCAGCACCCAGGACAAGCAGACACAGTCTGGCAAGGACAGCACTCAACAGCTCCTGGCCCTTGTGCTCTCTGGGGACTGCACATCCTACAGGCCTGCACTCACTGCACAAGGCGTGGATTTTCTTGCCTTTCATTCCAGAAGCCATCTCTTCATTCCAGTGTTACGTGTTACAGATCACCTCTAAGGCTCAGCTTAATCCCTGCTGCAGAGACTTTAATCACCTTGCCCAGTCCCACTGCTCCAGGTCTGCTTGGCCTTTTGGTCCTATGGTTGGAGGCATGGGTGATTCATAACCTGGACACAGGCTTTTCCCCCTACACTCCAACCATAAAACAGTCACATTTCAACCTTTTTCTGCTCGCAAGAGCTGCCTGCAGAGATGCAGTTGGGTGTTATTGTAGGTCTCATGATGGGGCATGATGGCAAGTCCTCAAGAGATGAGGCACATAAGCCCTAAACCTCTCCTTACAAGTCCTCTCCCCAGAAGGGTTCTCATAATGGCCAGCCTTCAAATAATAAACTTTTAAAAACAGAGGAAATTCAGATCAGCTAGGAAAGATGGGTTCAAATTCAAAGGGGGTGGATGAAACCTCCACCTTACCCTTCCCCTCTCCAGCCAGCACCTGCTGGGTGCCAAGGCTTGGCATTGCCTCCAGCAAAGCTCTCCCCATCACCTCATAAGCCTGGCTACACATCAGCTCTGTGCTTTTTCCCAGACTTCCCTGTACTTGCTGAGCTCCCACGCCATTCTCTACACCAGCCTCTGCTTGAGCCCTTCACTTGGAGCCAAGAGAAAACAGCCTCAATTTTCCCCAGCAATTTTGCGCTACATTGTCGTTTCTCCAAGCTGTTCCAAAGGAGCCACATTATATTTAGTTCCTGAAAATAGTACTTCAGTTTTTATAATTTCTTAGGGTCTTGCCGTCTCTCTTCTGACATCCAGAATTTGTTGCGTTATTTTTGCTTTCACACCCCCTGGAATTTCTTCCCACAGTTCTATTTCAAGAGAGTGTCTACCAAAATCCCATCAGCTTTGCCCACCATCCCCATCAGCTCAAATTAAGGGAGAACCAATCCTTTCTATTCAGGTTCTTGTTCCCAGGATGCAAGAAATTCAAATCTTCCCTCTCTGCATAATCTCCTTACCTGCACTTTGAGACCCTTAGTGAGGTGAAAACTGGGGGAAGAGGAGATCCACTCCCTCCCTGTGCCACACACAGTCCCCTCTTTGCCCTTGGCCAAGGTTCCTCCAGGAAAACTCGGGCAGTGGGAGGCATTGTGCTTGGGTCTCGGGGTCATAGGAGCTGCATATGGGTCATGGATAAGCCCACCAGGACCTCGCTCAGCTCAGGGCTGAAGAACAATGGGATCATTTTAACTTTCTCACTTTTCACAATGAACCTACTACCAGATAAGGAAAAGCCAGGGGGTGTTTTCAATGGGATAGGAGCATCCAATTGCCCTTGGTTACTTGGTGAGGAACTGCTGAGGAACTTTATCCTGGGGAGCAGAAGAAAGCTGCAGGAAATACAGTGGGGTATGAGCTCCCAGAGCAAGCATTTGAAATGTAAATTGAGTAAGGATTATCACAAATTGCCTGGCCTGCCTCCACTGATGCAACCGATGACACTCTGTGTGGGTTACACAGATCAAAGACAACTTAAAGGATGCTGCAGGGAAGATAGCAAAGAGGAAGGGCTGAGTTGTCTTGCCAAAGATCCTTCCCCCAAGGAGAAGAATGGAGAAGGGAAAAGCCTGGGTGATAAAGAAATAGTAGAAAAAAATAATTCTTTTCATATTCTTTTTCTCTGTTTCTCCTACTGTC
Organism: Toxostoma redivivum; assembly: GCA_013397375.1. NCBI lineage: Eukaryota > Metazoa > Chordata > Aves > Passeriformes > Mimidae > Toxostoma > Toxostoma redivivum. Next base: position 443,869 of record VXBI01014248.1, read on the forward strand.
TTCTGAGCATCTTCCCCCTGCAAGATGAATCTGCAAGCTAGAAGAGAGGCATTTAGAGGATGGTGATGCAAGTCAATGAAATATTTCTGTTCCATCTATTTCTGTGTCCTGTTTGCCCAGTTCTTCACCAAATCAAAAGTTTCAGGGGTTGGATTAGTAAAGATTTACACCCAGACTCTTCCTGGAAAGGATGGGGGTCTATCACTGGGTGAAGATGGAGGAGCTGCTAATGAGACAGATATGATGGACATGCTGTAATCACTGCCCTGGAACATTTGGGAACAAGCAGGATAACACTCGTTATGAGGATGAAGCGTTTCCATCCTATTAGCAATTGAGAAGAACATTCAACAACATCTACCAGCACCACAAGATATTTAAATTTGGCAGAACTGAATAATTTTGCATCCAAGAGCTCTAAGAGAACTATGAAAACTGCTGCGTGCTGATGTTCATTTCTAAAAGGAAATTTAGGAGACTGGAAGAGTCCTCTGCTTGAGGAAGGCAAAGGTATGGCCTGAAGGGGATAGGGAGACAGACATCTATTCAGGGCAGAAAGACAGTGCAGAGAACTAAAAGACACACATACACTCCCACCAACAGGGTTTTAGGAAAAATAGGTCATGGCAAAGCAAACCTGATTTTATTTTCTGCACATCTGATATTAGTAATGCACAGAAGCAATATCCTTGATATCCAAAAGGTGTTTTGACCTAGTATTGTATGACATGCTGACAAAAATAAAAAGCACTATAGAATATGAATAGTAAATATGCTAAATGGATTTCAGACTGGTTACCTGGCTGAGCTGGGGGCAACGAGAATTCATCATCTCACTACAGGCAGCACCACTCACACACAGTGAATTTTGGTACAACCACAGAATCGGAATGGTTTTGGAAGGAAGGGACCTTAAAGATCATCTTGTTCCAGCCCCCCATATCTTAAATATTGATGAAGATGAGTCTCTGCTGCCTAGCAAACCTCTTCTCAGTCCATGCAGGAAGCCTGGAGCTGGAGTAGAAGTGAGAAGGTGGCTCAGCCTCCTCTTCTAGCACCAAGGGACTCCTTCCAGAGACCTCCACGGTTCTACACCGACATTTTAAGGAGATTAGTAAAACATTGCAGGAGATATAGACCGGATCTGTAAGTGATTCTAGGGATGCAGAAAATGTCTGAAATGAGAGAATTGAAGAGGTTGATCTTTTTCGTTTATCAAAGAGAAGATTAAGAAGTGACTTGATTACGATATAACAGCACATTCAGTAGAAACAATATCAGGTACTAAAAGGTTGTTAATTAGGCAGAAAAAGGCATAAAAAGAACTAATGACTGGACGTGGAAGCCAAATATATTAAGCATCACTTTTAACAGCAGATGTTTCTAACCATTAAAGCAAATTATACTCATGCTGTTGGGCTCAGCAGAAGACTCAGGAGGTAAAGCTTGCAGGCCTTTCATCTATAGGGTATTTTATGCCTGTTCTGATCTCACAAGCTTTGATAGCTTGAACCATCCCATCTGTGCAGACATTTGGAATGTTTGTATCTGATACCTGACCTGTCCCAGCCTGCATGTAATGCCCAGCACACCCATGACCACCAGCCTTACCCTTCCCTACCACAGAGTCCTCCGACACCCCAGAATATTCCTCAAAACCCCTTCCAAATTTTATTATTCCTCAATGCATGGGTAGATCAGCAAGTGGTAGCATTTGCTGGGTCACAGCTGCCAGATGTGCCTCCCCCCTCAATGCTGTCCTGTGAGCACTGACCAATTGCAAATCCTATTAGGAATGAAAACTTTCCAATCAGCGTTTTCTTTTTAAAAATTGCAGCAGGAATATCCACAGCATGTGCTGGCTCTGCTCAGTGCAGATTTAAACATTGATAAGAATTATAAATTGAATATATATATATATATATATACACATACAAGCACTTAAAATATTACATTGTGGGGTAGATTGTGACCTTCTGCAGAGCAGATACATAAGGGGGACCAAGATCCATCCCTGTGCACTGTGGTTTCCAAACCATCTAGAATAACAACAAGAGAAGCACACGTTTAAAAGGATCTGAAATGATAGACACAGCTTGAGTCTATAAGGCTCCTGCAGTAATTCTAACACCACCTATTTTAGGAGACTATGTGAAAATAGCCCATCCCCAGTATTTGTTACCAGGAGATGTGAGGGAGTGCTGGTTATGTGCAGGTTGTTTTGTTCCTCTGAGATAAGACAATACAGCTCTAAAAGTATCTCAAGTATAGAGTTCAGCCTTTGCAGTGGGCAGAAGCTTTAAAGCGAGCACTGTAAGCAGAAAAACATCATAATTGAACATCCAAGATATTTTCATGCCAAAATTTAAGATTATAATAAAGAGTAATTCTGTCTTTGCTGAGGGTTGGTTATTTTGGACCATTTGGAGGTCACCCAGGATGCTATCCTACTAGAGAAGAATAATAAAACCAAAAAGGAGAGACTATATTTAGTTTACCATATTTATGAATTTAGAGACTTGAGATGGAATGGTTCCTCACAAGCTCTACCCATTTAGACCTCACTGCAGCCAAACCTTGCTAGGTACCCACCCTTGTGTCAGAGGAGGCCTCTGGACTCAGTCCATCTGACCTGTTTTACACAATTATTTTAGACTGGGAAGAACAGCTCCCAAGTCATCTCAAGTCCAGCATAATCAATCCCACCCAAAAGTGACCATTTTGGACAGGACAGAGGAAAGGAGCTTTGTTCAGCAGAAGCTACAACCCACACTCATCCTTTGGCATGAGACAAGATGTACAATGAGCTGAAAAATCAGAAACCAGGTTCATGGGAATTCAGAACAGAAAAGGAACGTGGGTTTTCTGTGAGCTGCTGACAACATGTGTATTCAGTAATTCTACAAAACTAGAAATCCTGAAGAAAAAAAACCAACCGTGTTTGGGAAGAGCACGACAGGGTGCCTCCAGCAGCAGCTCTTCAAATCCAAGAGCCCCTAGTGGGCCCCTTCCCCAGAGCCCCCCCAGATGAAGCCACCCTCCAGCAGATGCACCCCAAGGCCACAGTCACAGCTTCTTCTACCTTTTGCAGGCACCAGTATAAGTATAAAAATAACCTCAGCTGGAACTGGGTAATGAAGGTACTGTGTTAATCAGGCTAATAGAGAGGCTCAACAGCAGGATCACTGGCTGGATGGAGACAGGTTTCATTCATGGCTGCTACTGGCTTATCCTGGAGGAACACTGCAACAGCCTGGCCTCTCCTGAGAGCTGCCAGCGCCCTGCTCAGAGTGTCCTTAAGTGTCTTCAGCTCAGCAGCTCTGCCTGCACATGAAGAACTGTTGTCTCACAAAATCAGCCAGTCAGCAAAACATCCCTTCCATCCATGCCTCCCGGATCCACTCCTGAGGAGCTCTCTGGGGGGCATGTCTATGTTGCACATTGTCACAATAAAATCTGCCAAAGCCACATACATACTCTGCAATTAAACAATATCCTGATCCAAGGGAAGAGAGAATGCTAGAGGGCAGCAGCCCTTGGCTAGAGAACAGAGGGAACAGCAACTTGTGGGGAGCTGGGATACTGCTGGGAAGGCAGGAGGTGGGAATGGCTGCAGGAGAGCAGGGAAGGCTCAGCAAATCCTGGAGGAGCTGCTGATGCATGGAAAAAACTAAAGGTATCATGTGGATCAGATTTCCTACACCATCCCAGACTGGCTGATAGGGTGCATGACAAACATCAATATAAAACCTTTCTCTGAAGTTTTGGGTTTGTTTTATAACAGAACTAAAATCTGTCTGGAAGTGTTTGAGGCAAAGGTTGGGAGGCTCTGAGCAATCTTATCTACTGGAAGGTGTCCCTGCCCACGGCAGTGGGTTGGAATGAGGTATCTTCCAACCCAAACCGTTCCATGATCCTGTTGCTGAGTTCTCCTGCAGCAGTGCAGGGACAGTTTGCCCTGGAGCTCGTGTGTGGAGGGTAGGAAAAGCAGCCCTGGTTGTTTGGATCAGTGCACAGCCTACATGCAAATGCAAAGAGGAGCCTGCAAAGCATCCCGTGGAGGCTGTGATGTGGTGTATCAGCCAGAATCTGCATTGAGGGGGACAGTTACCACCAGGAGATGGAGTCTCCTGAGGTGCCTTGGGAGGACCATGAGCAGCCCAGGGTGCAGGAGCTGTTGTGTGCCCAGGCCAGGCTGCATGTCAAGACATCACCAGAATTCACGCCTGCATCCAGGTGGAGAGGAGGCGGATGCAAACATGCAGGCAGCGTGGGCTGAAGCTTCCTGGTCCAAATCTAAAGCACAGTTTGAGGAGAATCCAGGGCTCCAGAGAAAATGTGCAATTAGGAGTGTTTCAGCACTTAATTGACAGGGGAATTGGTCACTGAGGCACCAAGTCACTTGTGAAAAAGGCCACCTTATGCTCATCTTTATCTTCAAACATCTCAATATAAATAAAATCTAGTCCTTGGCACTCCTGCCCAGAAGGGGAAGTCACTGGAGCCGTCAGTAATCATCCTGCTAATGCTTGCCAGAAAATAATCAACTTGCTCGCTTACTGGCGAGTGAGAGGAACCAACCCCCAACTCATCTCCTTCTCTGCAAATAACAGATGGGAAACTGTGTTTGTCCAGAGAATCGAGCTGTGAAATAAGACAGTGCCATTTCATCCTATGAGTCACTTCTCAACCAGTTTCCTTTCTCTGGTTAGCACTCCCTGAACCAACCCCAGGCTACTTGAGCACGTCTCTTCTCTCCAAAGGGCATCAGGAGGCACTGACCCCCACGAGGCTCTGCAATTTCCAAGACGACCTCCAGCTCCTGCACCTCACTGCTCAGTCCATCTTTCCCTGCACCACGCGACCACGGACACAGGGATGAAGCAAACGATCAAAGGAAATAACTGCACGCCCAACAGCTTTGCAACTAACCTCGATCTGCCGTCACAGGCAGGACGGTGCTCCCCGGCAGCATCCCCCATGGCTAGCTCCTCAGGAAGTGAGAGCATCCCCTCCTTCAGTGCTTGCCCTTGCTGGCAGAGAGGAGCAGATGGGCAGAGGAAACCTTTGCAGCGCCGGACCCAGCGCTGCTCCTCTGCTCCCCCTGGAGCGCGGGTCCCCTGCCAAACAAGGCACTGCCTAGCTAAGCAAGCCGGCAGTGCCGCCGCCCGAGGCAAAGGGACAAGTCCTTCCAGTTCATTAGGGAAGGTTTCTTGTGCGATTTGCTGCCTCACTAGCTGCTGTTTAGACAGCCTTTGTTCCCCATGCGCAGGAACGCATGAAAGGTTTGGATGTCGGTACATGCAGGGAGGATGCTGCTCCCTGGGCCGGGCAGGGAGCATGGCAGAGAGCTCACCCCGGGCTTGAACCTCCCCAGCTCTGCACGCCCAGGTGCTCTAAGTGCAGCCCCAGGTCCCTGTCGCTCTGTAATGCGGGACTTCCACGGGAGCCCTCTCGGCCAAGGAAAGCCTAATGGCTCGCTTTGCCTTTTTCTGCTGCTGTGCTGTGCCCTGTCGCCAGCCGAAGGACGGACGTCCTGAGTAACAGAAGCCTCCGGTCCTTCTCACTCATTGTCTCCTGCAGAACTAAAATAGCAGCCTGGGAGGGAGCAGAGGAGCTCAAAACTTTCCATTCCCTGGTACCTCCTGCCCAAAGAAGAGGAATACATGAGGCCACAGGGCTCCTCAGGGTGTCATGTGCAGCAGCAATGCAATTCACAGCTATAATGCTATAAAGAGCGCAGGCTGCTCCCGGTAAATAGACTTGTAACAGATTAATTTAAAAGCAGCCCAGTTTCCTATTAGTAATACAGCATAAAATCATCCATTTGCTGCATGGCTCATATTTATTCAGCTCTGAGTGGTCCCTGTTGTAGGCTTGCTCGTGAGCTTCCAGCTCCTTTGGGAACCCTCCTGGACAACTACAGCAATGGGAGATAATGGCTGTAGCTCAGGGACTAAACTAAACACTCTTGAATATTTAAAGGTCCTTTCACCCCCAAACTTTGCATTACCTTGGCAGCATCAACATCTGAGTATGTAGCACAGTAGTGATGAGGGCAGAGAAGAGCGTGATCCTCTGACCCACGTGACTAGGATGGAAGGTTTTAAACACTAAAAACAATTCTGGTGCTGGCATAAACAGCCCAAAGAGTTTTCAGAGGCAGGACTGCAGACCTGATGTTATGGCCTCACACTTTCTCCAGACTGAAGGAGCCAAGTTAAGTCTAATTTATCTTGGGTTAGTGTGTATTTATGAGTGAAGCCACTGGAATAAAAAACTTGTGTGAATGAACACATCATAGTGGATCAGTGCATCAAAGCAGAGTGTATCTTCTGCCTTTCTTTTTTTCTTGTTGTTGTTATTCTGGATTAAATATGTAACAAATGCTCTTGCAGAATTTAGGGCCTGTAGACAAGCCACTGCACAATCTTTTTACATACCTAAGCAGACTTAATTGCTCAATTATTCCAGATAAACACGATAAATTGCCTGTCATGAATAATTTATAATCCAGCTAGCCACACAATCTGTGAAACACAAATCTATGGCTGTAGCAAAAGAAATGCAAGCAGATGCCATGATCCCAAGATACCCTGCTGGGTACTAAACACCGGCCAAAGGAGGAATAGGCTGCCCAGGGCAGGTCTGATCTTCCATAAAACCCTCTGGACAGCCCAGACCTTCATTTGGGATCATTTGTGTTGCTGAGAGAATGCAATTATTGACAAATAATGGGTGTGCACCTTGGAAGAGACAGGCACAGCACATCCCCTCCTCCTGTTCATGATCTAGACACAGCTGGGTGTCCCATCCAGCCCTTCCTGGGAGCTGGCTGTACTGGTTTCCCCAGGAATTCATCAGATGATGGTGATGAGCTGAGGAGCTGCAGTGAGGCGTAGCAGGATGCTGTGCTGAAGGATGGAGGCCCACAGGGCCTGCCACAAGGGACAACACTCAGGTTGCTGGGGAAGAGGTAAGGGAAGGAGCACTGCCAGGGAGAGGAAAGGTTCCATCCAGCCAGAACTTACCATTCTTGGATAGGAAGGATCTGAGAAACCAACCTGGAAGGAGTCCAGAGGGAGGGTTAATCCTAAACCCATGACAAAGGCATCCCAGGCAGCTCCCTTCCCATGGCAGAGGGGAAACAAACTAGGCAGAGGGGCAGGTACCAGCTCCTGGCTCCAGTGACCCCAGAAAAATGCAGGAGGCTTTCCCACGGGGCTCAGGACCCTGCCACAAATCTTGAGCCTCATTGTGACTCTCTGAGAAGCAGAGGAAAGGCACTGGGTAGATTTCCTTCAGCCTGGGCACCCCTCACCAGCTTGTCCTGTCACCAGCCACCTATTTTAAATAAATTAGAATAGGTTTTTTGTGCTGGAATTCCTATCCCCATCCAAATACACCCGGACATACAAATATACCTGGCATAGTGACATAAGTCATCATCTAGTAAATAAAATTTATACAGGAATCTGCAAACAATTAGAATTTGCACAGATACGTGTAGAGCCACATCACTTTTAACTGGGTTTTTATAGCTATTATTTAGCCTTGAAGAAGGGGCTACTTCACTGCCAGCCAGTCTACAAGAGCAATCACCCTGTCATCAAAAAAAAAAAAAAAGCTAGCTGCAAAGCAAGATTAAATTGGTCATTCAAATCATGATTTGATGAGAGTTGCTCAGCCTAGAAAGAAAAGACTCTAGGGAGCCCTCAGAGCCCCTTCTAGCACCTGAAGGGGCTACAAGAGAGCTGGAGAGGAACCTTTTACAAGGACATGGAGTGAGAGAAAAACAGGGAACAGCTTCACAGTAACAAGAGGGCAGGAATAGAGAGGTTATTGGGAAGAAATTCATTACTGTGAGGTGGTGAGGCCCTGAAACAGGATGCCCAGGGAAGCTGTGAACTTCCCATCCCTGGGTGTGTTCAAAGCCAGGTTGGATGGAACTTGGAGTAACCTGGTTTAATGGAAGGTATCCCTACCCATGGCAGGAACTGGAATGACATGAGCTTTAGGGTCTCTTCCAACCCAAACCATTCTGGGATTCTAGTCTACGATATTTTGCTTGCTGAGTTGAAATCATCATTGCCATGGAGATCTAAACCAATACACCAGAGAGGTGAATAAACTCTTAATGAAAAAGAATCCTGCTACTTGAAAAATTGTCTTTTCTGCCACAACCCAAGCCAAAATTCGAAGTGACCCCATTTGAGAGCTTTCTGCAGCCTTCCTGAATGGGGACCCAGAGGATTACCACAGAGTAACCTGCTTAGGACCCCTTAGCATAACTGAAAACCCTGGGCAAACTTACAACAAAAGCCTTTTTAGTTCAGCTCAAATAAAGGGTCAAGGGCTCAACTGCAAGACTAGAAACTACTATAAAAGAGAGAAACATTCCAATAGAAATTGCTCAGGTAAAACACCAAAAATACTGCAGAAGCAAATGCCCTTCTAGGGCTCCTTAGCTTTTCTTTCAAAGATCTTCAACAAGCAGCACATAGGCAGTGCCAGTTGCAGTGCTCCATGTCTATCCAGACAGCAAGAAAACTACAGAGGAGCAAACTGCACAGTTCAAGCTGATTTCACCCTGCTTTGATTTGCTCCAGTGCCAATCAGAAACCACTTCTGAAGAGAAACAATAAATCTTGTCGTTATGCCCCGGCTGCAAAGCCAGGCAACTCGTGTGTAATTACCAGCCACTGGTAATTGGGACTGACTCTGATGACCTACACAGTATTTTTTGCAGGTGAGATAACAGCAGTCATCACAGCTCACCCCACTTTCAGGGGTTCAGCTGGAGAGGTCTTGCCTCTGATTTTCAAGTATCGTGCATCAAAATATCCAGCTGAACAGTGGGAGCCACGCTGACTGCAAGCAATCAGCCCCAAACTGCCTCAAACCGGGCAGAGAAGGCATGGATTGGCCAGCAAGGGGGAAGCAGCAGGATCCACGCACCAGGAGGGAAAAGCATTTGATATCCAAATGAACACCACCTTCCCATAAGCTTCTATCTGCCCACAGCCTTGTCTGTTGGCGTGGGCTGACTCCTGGCACACTGCAGAGAAAGAAAAGGAGGAGCAGGTCTGAAGCACAGGGTGCAGCAGGCGTTGGGATGCGGCACAGTACACTGTCCATGGGGATGCTGCTCCTTGATGCACAGTGACTACTCCCACAGGGAGAGGGTCTTGCCATACTAACATCTTTGCTTCCCAGAAGGATGCAGGCTGGATGGCACTGGACAAGTGCCTAAAGACATGGGAAAAGGCACTGGATGGAGAAGAAGAGTGATTGTGGTTAGAACTTGAGCTGGCCAAAATCATTAGGAAGGGCACGCAGCTTTCAGTTTTTACTGTAAGTGACATCGCCTGACTTTGGGTCTTGGTTAGGTGCCATAACTTGGAGATCCCTCAGTACAGTGGAGCTCTTCAGAGCCCTCCAAATGACATGTCCTTCAAAACCATCAGATCATGAGACTTTTGGGCAGAACTGCAAAAACTTTACGCCCAGGATCTGCATAAAGCATTATTATCCAACATGTCCCCCGGTCTCAAAAAGGATTTAGCACCTGGAATTAGTTACGGGAAACAGGATTTCAGAAGTTGCTGGATTTTTTTTTTCTTCCTTATTCAATAAAGCAATAACAATTGTCTGCTGAGAGCAAGTAGTGGGATCCCAGAAGCAACTCAAAGACAGGTGGCAGCAGCAGCATGCCTGTTTGGGGATAGTTCTCAAAGCACTCTCCAATTTGAAAGCCACAATCATATCAGCTGGAAAATTAATATGGTAGGTCACAACATAAGATAGAGTGTGTAAAAATAAATTTCAAGACATTAGCCGGCCTGGCCCAGAATCTCCATACTGACTTGGTACTCCAAGAAAAATCATGGATTCATGTCCCAGTCTGCCAAAGGTCCCTTGAGCAGGTTGCTGAGGACTAGATGACAGTACCATGCACGGGTACAGGGGCTCACTTTAACTGGGCTTCACCTTTTGGGATGGAGCCCAGCACTGTTGGTCTTGCACTAACAAACTGTGCTCCATCAAATACTGGGTATTTGCTTCTCTCAAAGCTTGAAAGGTTTTGCAATACATACAGTGTGTGGGAAAAACAGAGGCAGGTAAGCCCAAGGACAAGCCTCTCCTGCAGTAAGTATGCTCCTTATCTCAGAGCAATCCAGAAATACAGGTAATTCAACCCTTTCTTAGGTCCCCAGAGTAATTTTAACACAGACCACTAGTTTTTAGCCAGACCTCTCCACTAGACCGGGTATTTTATCTAGTAGGCATCATACTGAGAACAGAGGTTCTCAGGGGGGAAGCGCAGCAAGCTGTGCCTTCACGGAGATCAAGACAGACATGGGATGTCTTGTGGGGAGGAAGGGCAATGGTACCCCTGAGAGAACAGGAGGGGCTGAACAGAACCAGTGAGCGGCTTGGAACCATGACAAAGCTGTTTTTGTAGGAGCCTCATACTCAGGGAGTCACAGGGACATGGCCTTTACAGCTTCCAGGGTATTCTGCAATTAGAGGGAAAAAAACCCAAAACTAAAATCCCGAGTGGAACTCCCACTCCTAGGTCCAAGCCCAGCAGTGCCCCACTCCATCACACCCAGCTGGCTGCTGCACTACACGTGCAGCCCTATATATTTGCATCCTGAGCAGGTTTTTAATGGGGAATGCTTGCTGATCCTGCGATTCCTGCAAAGCTGAGCTACAAGCAGTGACAAGCTCGTTTGCTCTTTGGGGACAGGGCTTCAAATAGCTGCTGGCTCGTGGCAATTAAAACGGGCAGAGCAGTGCCACCGACTCTGCCAGCCTGCGCTGTGACTGATGCAAGCGCCGGCTGGAGCGCTCTGATAAGGATGTTGGATGATTCAGAATAATCTAGGCTTTGCTGAACAGATCAGCCCAAGTGTTTGTGCTTCTGTTTCCGTCTAATGGGAATACTGTGCTCATCGGAAAGGGGAGAGGGTGGCTGGAGGCAGGAGGGCACCAGAACTTCCTCTCCATGAGACTGATGGACACATCTCTCCTGCCTGCCACTCAAGACTCCTTCCATGGAGGTCTCCAACTTGAGGGTCTGGCCAGTCTGCCCCCTCAGCTTAGACATAGCAAGGAGGTGGCAGACAAGCTGGGGAGGGAACAAAAAGTCAATATTAAAACTTCTCATCCTGAAGGTTCTTTGCAAGGCTGCTGCACAAGCAGCTGGGCTCAATTAAGATACAGGAGATGGGCATCAAAGTGGGCATGGAGCAAGAGAAGAAGGGGAGGGACACACTTGTTCAGCCTTCAAAAACAACTTCTAGTTGGTGTAGTTCTGTGTTATGTACATGCCTTAACTCCTTCTGACAAACCTTGAATCTCACCAGCCTGCTGCACAGTCTACTCCCATTCCATTAAGATCACATCTTGCTCCTGGATTTCCAGAGCCAATCTAACAATTTGGCTTTGATTTACTCAAAGCAGAAAGCCATGCCCCTGGCACAGCCTATTTACAACATAAACTGACTCCAGAAAGGAAACATCCCCCCTTTGGCTGTCCTTGATCAAAAGGTTTGCAGCTGAGATAAAATACCATTTCAGTCGAAGTTAAAATAATCAGTTTTCATAGTCCATCAGCACCATATCTCTCAGATTTGGACTGTCCAGGAGCACAGCTGCAAATGATGTCTCCAAAAAGAGCTGGGTATGGCAAGAGGGCAAAGTCTGGGAATTAAGATGGTGAGAAATACCTCTGCAGGCATGAACTGCTATTCCACAAACACCTCACTGCATTCACAGGGCTGCTTTCAGAAATCTCTGAGGCTTTTCAGTCCATCACACTATGTAAATCTCTTTTTAGCATCTAAATGCTACCATAGCCAAGAGACAGACAAGACACAGGGTCAGGAAGAAGCAAGTTGGTTTATTGTGGTGGGATCCCACACAGCTCTACAAATAGCACTGGTAATCAGCTAAATTCAGGTTACAAGAGATGCTGAGGAGATGCCACCACCTCTGTCTTTAAGGACCAGACAGACCTCGCGTGTGACTACCATTCAAGGTGGGAAGAGCCATGTCACAACATCTCCTCCTTCGCTGGGGTTCACCCCTTGCTGCACCAGAGATGCAGCCCCTGGGACAGCCCCGTAGGGGTGAGTGCAGAGTGGGTGCTAACGTGGAGTGTCTGACACCCTCCATTCCAACCACCCTGCCCTCTGCTGCTTCTAGAAAGCCCGCAAATAGGAATGAATTCAGCTAGGATTAACTCAATCCCCATCAAAGCACTGCAAGCTCTTGAAATTTCCTCCGAAGCCCTCCCCGAGGCAGCGCAGCGTTCCGGCAGCACACACACATCGCAAAGCAGAGCGCACAGGCGAGCGCTGCGCCGCTCCTGCGTGTGTGTGCACTGAGCTCAGGGACACTCGAACACTCCGCGATTTCACACACTCCACCGGTAGGAAAACGAGGAGCAGCATCTGCGTGAGCAAAATATCCCCATCTACCATCATGGGCTGTAAGGGATCTTATCCCTCTGCCCGGGGATGTTCAGGGGGAGGGAAGGAAGGCAAACAGCTGCCACAGCAAAGCTCTCAAAAACATAGGGAGCCTCTGACTCGGTACCCTGCTCCACTATGGAAAGCTTGACAGCCGCTTCCGATCCTCAGCCGGCTTTTCTTTTTAATGATAAAATGATCTGGGAGTTGAAAGCCAGAGGAAAACCGTGTCTCATCCAAGCAAACAGCTTGTTGTAACTTAATGTACCGAGAGAAGGAGGACGCAGGGTGGCGGCGGCTCAGCCCGTGCGGCTGCTGGGCTCGGCATTCAGCGAGCGGCACAAGATGCTAAACTGAAAGGAGAAAGGAGGCCACTTCCCATCCCTCGGGAGGACTCCTCTTCACTTGCAGCTGTTTTAATTACTCCTCTGCACCGCAGCATCGCTGCAGCCTGCGGGCAGCCACGTTCTCCCGTGCTCTACGAACAATTTATTTTAACGTGCCACCACAGCCCCTCCTCGCGTGATCCGCAGCCGTGGCTCAGACCCACCCTGAGCCACACCAGCCCCCTTAGTCACCAGCAAACGTTCAGCCAAGATCTTTTTTGACATTTTCTGCCAGCGAATTTTGCATTATTTGAATCATCCACGCAGAGCACAGCACAGGGCGGCACACTGGGAGAAACAGCCAGAATTACTCATGAGCTTTTTCTAACTTAAACTGCGATCTGTCAAAGAGATGAGTCGCACGTCGGTGTGGATGGCTGGGAGAAGCTCCTGCTCAGGCTGCAACAGGGGCCAAAAAAGGCAAATAAGCCATTTCTAAGTAAAAGGGCTCAGCAAGAGCAAGTGCGCTACTCTCCAGCTTCATATGAGTTGTTTCATTCAGTGTTAACCACCCCGTTAAAAAATTAAAGACCACCAAGGGATAACAGACACATCCTGCACTGCCATGCTGCAGATACAGGATGGAACACCTGGTGTAGGGATAAAGAGATTAAGAGGTGAAGGGCAACAGTGAGGTAGGGCTAAAATGTGGCAAATATATATACACATACAACCTGTTGGTCCAAAGTGCTAAATCCCATGCTCCTATCAATATTTTCTCACCATAAAAAATCCACAGAATATTCACTGCAGCCACAAAGAGCAGATTTTTAGAGCCCAGCTCACAGGGTTCTCTTGAGGAGAGCTGTAGGGCAGAAAGCACTGGTCCCACCCACCCATGGGGCAAATGCTGACCTCAGACACTGGGATGGAGCAGCACTGTGGCAGGAGATGAGGCCAAGCATCCCTGCCCTAGGCAGCTGCAGCCCAAATTGCTGTATCCTTAGGAGAAGGTAGCAGGCATGCCAAGCCCCAGCTCCTGCAAACAGCATCACCACTGCACATGCAGGTCACTGCTGGCTGAAGCTCTGCTAAAAACAAAGAAAAAACCGGAATAAAACACGCATCTCGCTCCTATTGCACAGCGTGATCCAATGGAAAATTTTTCCCAGATCTGCAACGTAATGCTAATGACAGATTTATTTTTACAGCTATATGGTGAAGGAGGATGATCTCAAAAGACAAATAATTCTAAAATGGGCAACTTGACTCAGCAACACAGGGGTCTGGCTGAATAGAGGGTACAATCTATCACGTACACACACAAAAAGTTGTCTAACACCACAGAAGAACAAAAACACTGCTTGGCCAAGGATGTCCGGGGCTTGATCTGATCACAGGAGGGAAAAACACATCTCTGAACTTGCTGAAAGGTGCACATAAGGAAGGACAACTGCTGACAGAGCCAGCCCCACCTCCCCAGCTAACCACAAACACAAGAATGACACCAGTGTGAAACGCCCCAAGGGATGCCAGACCAGAGAAACATTTATTTTTCAGATGCAACACCATTCTTTAAAATGAGAGGGAATTATAACCTCTAAACAGAGCCTTGTATTTATCCATGAGCGCAATAATACAGACGCAGGACCACACACATGCCAATGGCTGGGGCTGGAAGTGCTTCGTGGCCAGGAAAACAAACACTTGTTGAGATCCCAAGGGCAGGAGAAAAGCTTGTTGGCTTTGCCTTGTTCAGCAAGAGAAGAGACTGTAAATGTAATACCACTGTTACAACTTATCCTCTGCCATCCCTCCCATTGCAAAGAGCTACATCCAACATGGAGCTGACGCACCCAGAGGAAACTTAGAAATTTAGGAAATGTCATGCCAGCATGGCCCCATGGCTTCTCAATAAAGATCCCAAGAGGTGAACAACACGTTGGTTGCTTGAAAAGGCAGAGAGAGACAAGGGAGATCAAATCTCTCACAAAACTCACGTTTAATTATCTATCAGCAAGTAGATCCCTGTTTTCATCCAGTCCTTCAGTGCTCAGCCCTGGGTAAAAGCACTGATGCCAACAGGGATTCTACCCACACTTGCACAGCATCAGAGACCTGTAAACGTTTGGATGTTGAATGAATGACAGGAAGGAGAGGAGATGGATGAGAGGAAGAGATGAGGATTCACTGCCATTAATAACAGCCATTGGTTTAATGTAGAACTAATAACTCTCCTGGCATGCTAAGCACAGCCCTTGGCCTCCAGGGTTTCTGAAGCAATAGTCATTAGTCAAGCCAAAGCCTACTGCAGGGTAAATAAGTTAGACTGGGCCCCTAACTCACAAATATGCTGGGTTTTACTGAAAATTGAACACCAACATAGTGCAATGTGTAAAATTGGGACAATTAACCAAATGAGAAATGCGGTCCTTTAAAAGCAGTGTATGAACAGCTTCACAATTTCAATATTTGAGTTTTTTTCAGTCATCTGCTGAATGACTGACGTGATGCTGTGTGCAGGCACCACTCTTGACAGTACAGCCAGGTTGGAAAAGCCTTTGGACCACAGATATTCTTCCAGTGCCAACAATCCCCATTCCTGCCACCAGGGATGTTCTGCATTGTGTCACCCTTCAGCTTCCTCCAACAGCTTTTTTCTACTTTACCCAAATTTTCTTATACTACTAAGCAGAAAACCATCTGCTGTGAGGTTATGACAGGATAAACACAGCCCTACACAATGCTCACATTATTCCAGTCTCATCTCCTCAGCTGATGATCTATTTTCCATTAATGCAATTTAAACATTTACCTAAAAACTTTGAATGATTTTTGTGGCTACCTCCTCTTGCTACAGATAACTCAAGAGCCTCTGAGAATCTTCTCCTGTCAAACAACCCTGACCACTGTTGGGAAGCCAACCAGCAAGTTTTTAATCCTCCTTGAGACTTTTTACGTTTCACTTGCTGATGGTCCGTGATCAAAGGTTTGTGATGAGCTTACAAGGCACAGAGCACGCAGGGAACCGATTTGCTCTCAAATATTTTAAATATTTCATAATTCATTATATTCATAGAATAAAAAGTACAAACAACCTCTTCAATCTCCCTAAGCGAAGCTAAAAACGTGGGGCAGAACTAAAGTTTAACAATTGTAAGTCATAAATACGGCCACAAATATAGCAAATAAAATCAAAATGGCTCAGGGACAAAAGCAGAGCCTTCAAAAAGAAAATAATTTGGTAAAGAACACACATGTATAAACATGTTCCTTTTATTCAGGGCGCTGCACCTGAATACTTACAAAACTGCCTCTAATAAATACTACTTCAAATTGAAAAAAAGCACAACAGAAATGTAAGGCAGACAAGAAAGGTTTGCTGTAATCCCAAGTGGTTCCAAGCAGACCTATTAGGCAGTCAGGTTTTTTTTGAGTTACATTTCAGCTCTAACTAACGCTGTGCCACTGCTCTTGATTAAAATCAAACTCAAGTTCCTCATGTTTTTGGTTTAGCACTTAGGATGGTGAGAAAACAAATTAAAAGAAACCCAACAAATTTTAAGAGAAGATTGAAGAAGAAAATAATTTATCAAATTAGCAATGTGCAGCAGCACTTCAAAACCCCAGAGAAACAGAAAGGATGCCTGCAGGTTACTCCTTATGATACCAAACAGAGCAAATCCAATCAGATGAACATGCTGCTGGATCACTCAGGCAAAAGCCACAGAAGCGGCAGAACAAAGTGAAAGATGTATAAAAAGAGGATTTTCTAAACCTATTGTACTGGTTTGAAGCTGAGCTATTCCCCCTGGAGGAGATGACAGCATCACTGGTATGGCCCTGCAGAACAAGCTGTCCAAAAAAAACCCTCAAAGACAACACAGAGGAAAAGTAAAAAAAGTTTTAATGAGAAATTAAAAATCATACTAGAATGTGAAAGCTGCAATGTTGCACTTAAAATAACAGATGTCCATTCAAAAACCTATTTCCTGCACAGGACTGTAAACAAAGTGCTAGATTTTAGCGTGTTATTTCAAAACTCGGTGTCTTTGATGGTGCCACCCATTGCTCCCTGCTTGATAATTCCCTTTCCTTGCTTAAAATAACTGGCTATGGCAAGAGCACTGACCTTCAGGAATAAGTGAATGAATAAGGAAAGCCAGCACACGACCAAATTGAAAACTATGACAGCAGCTATTTCAGGGCATGGAGATGAACAGAGGGAACAATATAATTATCTACATGTAAAATATGAGTGACACCAGCAGCAGACAGGAACTTCTGTTTGCCCAGTCTTGTGAAATACAAACGAGCTGCTGCTCAAAGGAATAAACAGACAGTAAAACAAAAACCCCCAAAAAAGATTCTGTTTTTCTCAGCAAGCAATCAACTCAAGATGTCACAGAAGCTGATTGCTTTGTCAGCACAGAAATTCACGACTTGCTTTTAAGATAAAATGACCATCAAGCCACACAAAAAGGAATAAAATAACAGGCAAAGAAAAATAGTATTTCAAAGGGAATTACGTGCTTCTGAGCAGAAGGTATCACCAAAGTACAATGTGAAGGGATTTCATTAGGTCGTGCAGTTATCCCTCCCCTGAAAAATCTGCTCTTGGAGTTGTAAGTGGCAAGATAGGGCTTGATGGACTGCAGCTCACATGCTATTATTTTTTTCAAATATATATTACAAAAAGCTATTTTATACTATGGGTATATATACAAGCAAAAGACTAATGAAAACAGTGTTTATCTAAGATTTATACCCCAGCTCTCAAAACAGTTTGGGAGGTCATTATGCCAAACCAGCCCTGTGGCTCCCATCTCACCATGCCAGTGGTTTCTGGCAGTTCCACAGATTGGACAGGAGAGGATGTAGCAAGTAAAACACATTTTTGGTTTTCTTGGGTTTGAGCTTCTTCGGAAATGTGGTATTTTTGATGATTTAATCCTGCTAGAGAGCCTTGAAAGCAGAAAGAAGTTACAAATTTGTATCTCTTTCCAGAGATCCTTCCCAACCCAGCTCCCACCATCAAGACAGAGAGCACCCTCCCAGCTGCCTCCATGACTCCCCAGTAACAGCACCAAGATGCTTCAGGTACCTAACTGTATGACTCCAAAATAGCAGCACAAGGAATGATGTTGAGGAAAATGAGTCACACTTTCAACAAGGCAGCAACCACTGCTTCTCCCCCAGCCAGCCCATCACACGGGCTGCCAACACGAGTTGCAAACACTTCTCTTGGACAACTGTTTTCATCCCCCAGCTCCCATAACGACCTACTTACAAGTCATAAGGTTGCTTGCTGCTGAAATGCATATTAAACCCAGGACAGACAAAAAAAACCAATGTCTTTTTCCATTTCAGGTGCAATTTTTTTTTTATTTGATGCCTAAAACTGCTCCGCAGTCAAATACATTTCTGAGGGCACAGAGACCTAGAGATGCAAAGAGCAAAATGGCCTAGAGCTGCTAAGCAAAGTCTCCGTGCATACACATATTTTAACACTGATATCTGCAAGAGACTCAGGGTAGAGCCCACTGTGGGTAAGCTCTTGGGGCAAAGCAGAAGAGGCAAAACCAGAAACTGAGAAACTGTTGCATTTTCACAGTTATTTCCTTGTTAACTAATACTATTCAGAGTAACTGGACAACTTTCAAGGCAATGCTTGGACACCAAATTAAAGTTTGGCAATCTAATTAAAAATGAAACAAGTAAAACAGAAAAGTGGCTCATGGCATTTCTTTGCAGGAGCCTGAATCTCTACCTCAGGGCCCTTTATTAAGCTCTGATACATTATTCAGACTTTTGTAGGGGTAAATGCCTGTGAAGTAGTATCAGGAACCAGCTAATTATGCATCATTATGCAGGGGTATCTCCTTCATGGAGCAAGACTATTTACAAGGGCATGTAGTGACAGGACAGGGGGAGTGGGTTCAAATTCAAAGAGAGTAGGTTTAGACTAGATATAAGGAAAAAAATCTTTACTGTGAGTGTAGTGAGGCACTGGAAAAGGTTGGATGTGAATGTCACATCCCTGGAAGTGTTCGATTCCAGGCTTGATGGAGCTTGGAGGAACCTGGTCTAGTGCAAGGTGTCCCTGCCCATGACAGGAGGTTGGAACTAGGTGATCTTCAAGGTCCCTTCCAACCCAAACTGTTCCATAATTCTATGATTACTTCAATCAGGAAAAAGGACTGAAAGGAAGGAGTTCCTCAAACAATGATGTTTAGACACCACTGTGTCTAGTGTCACGAGCAAGCACTGCATGATTACCACAGAATGGCTACTGGCAGTAAATCCTGGGTATCCAGGGGGCTTCAGTGCCTAAACCCTGTCTTATCAAGCACTGGAGTGGCACAGTTGCTTTCCAAAGTGTGGCTTTAAGTTTCTGTTTTAAGATTTGAAACCCCTGTGGTTTGGCTCCTAACAGCTGCAAACACCATGCAATCACTTCCCACCCTGCGTGGAGATCGATGACCTGAGAGATTGGCACAGGGAGCCCCTCACCTCAGCCAGCCCCAGCACCCACATCCTGCACCACTGCCGGATCCTCCCCCAGAACCCAGAGAATCCATTTCACACATCCCACAGAGCGCTCATCCCCCAGCACTGCCGTGTGTCACACACAACTCCTGGCACTTCCCTCGTGCTGCCAGCGTGACACTGCCTAGAACCCACCAGAACCTCCTGTGAGTCAGGGCCTAAGACACTCGACACCTCAGCAGCCACTCTGCTCCCCTCCTTGTCAAGTCCTTTGACTCCAGGACGATTTTGAGAATGAAGACTTCAGCTAGTGTTCTGATATCTCAACAACAGAGACTGAGCCTTTGTAATCTACCAACCCCCTTTCAACTAATTTATCTCCCCCATCTCATCAAAGCTCACATGATCACAATTATTCCCTTAGTACCAACAGAACTATTGCTCCTGATCAATGCTTTTCAGCTGCCAAAAGCAAAGGTACAACTTCTGAGCTTGGAGAAAGCCAGAACCCACCCGAAGCAGTCAGGAGAGCTGCATGAGGAAGAGAAGGCATTACCTGGGTGAGGTGCGGGTTGGGGTTGAAGCCACACTGGTTGCAGACCTTGCTGTGACACTGGGTGCAGGCATTGAAGTTCGGCTGGCCAGGGGAGGAGGTGAGCTCTGTTGTCTTGCAGATGGGGCAGAGGGTGCTGCTGGGGAGGGGGGCAATCTGCGGGACGGAGTAGGGCGAGGTAGGGGTGCTGCCCCGGTCTGGTGACACTGAGGGAGACCTCCCTGAGCCCTGGCTCCTGGCGTCCACCTGCAGCGTCCTGCGCGGCCCCTCCGCCGCTGGTGCAGGCTGGCCCCGGCCCCTCATCTCCCGGGGGCTCTGGGAGCTGGCTGCAGTCTGTGCGAGGGAGGGGGATGGTGACCTCTGGCCCCCGGCCTGGTCCAGCTGCTCCGGTCTCCTCAGCGTGCTGAAACACCATCAAAACACACTTAATAAGCCCAGGTTTCAAACATTTGTATGCCAGTCAACGTAGATAACTGCTACAGCACCCTCTCCCCCTCAAAATCCCAGCTCAGCCAAGAAGGCATAGCGAAAGCCCACTGCAAACCAGGGAAATTGCTCAGCTCAGCAGAAGGATACACTTTACCTTACGAAACAAGGCGCAATTTCAGCTTTCTCTTACATAACCCAGTGGCAGAGATGTAATTGAATTATTCGCTGTATTCTGAGTTGAACTTCAGTCAGAAAGTTGCACATAAAAATGTGTGTGAGAAGTTTGGGAAGCACAGCCTCCTGCCAGCCAGGGCTTCCAGAACTTCTCCAGCACAAACTCACTGAACAGGCAGCCATGACTCTGCTTTTGCAGCCTGCAGGGCCCTTTCTGCAGGGATGTGGCCAACACACACTAAACCAACTTCTCACAGCCTACTCTCATGAGTGGCTGTAAAACCAGAAGCCTGGAAAGAGCCTATTTATTAAAGGAAAACCCCTCCAGAAGTCTAATGGAGGTAGGAGAACTACTTGTACTTTCTCAGCTGTCAGGCAAAACCATGCAAGTCACAGGTGAAAGCAGCTAAGGGCTTGTTTCCCAGGGGCCACAGCAGTGGGAAATCAAGAGAGAGCACATTGGCTCTGCTTTACTAACCAGTACTGAAGTAGCAAAGAGACAACAGGGGCTTTGGGGGCTGGCTGCCTCCAGCTGAACCCTCTTCTGGGTGTGTCTTGGCTGGGCAAAAAAAACAGCTGGGATGACTCTGGTCACCTGGACAGGGCAATGAAACCTCCCTGTGAAACCAGAGCTACTTACAAGGAACAACCCTGAGGTCAGCACTGCACCCACTGCTGGTATGGGAGTGGTCCCACAGTCCCATAGCCTGTGCAGGATGCTCAGCACCCCATAGTGCTGAGGGATGCTCCTGGCCATCCCAAGGAGTTCTGGAGCAGCTCCAGCTGCAAGAGCTTTGAGCTGTTGTGCTGCAGAGCACGGCATGACAGCCACACAACCTCCTCCCACGTGGTTTCAGGGCAGGTACCCTGTAACACGCTGCTGATGGATCACAAGTGCATGAGAATGAATCTGTGATGGAAGATGCTTATCTAATTACCAAATAATTTGGTCCATGTGATTATCAGTAATGCCCACAAATATTTCTGGAAAAAAGCAGAAGCCCTAATGCCCTCACTACCTGTGATCTACAGCTGTTTAAGGAAAAGTATTACTCAGAACCTCAAATTTAATACATTGTTGATTTACCCAAGCAGGGTCTGACCTTATAAAGGTTTAAAAAGAGAACTTAAATGCATAAAACTAATGAAATTCAAAGTGCATGTTGCCACAGTAATAGAAAGTCAGATGAAAATAAATAGTAAAATAGCACTTTGGGAATACTTTCTGGCTGCAGGTTGAAACCCACTTCTCTGAAGATAGAATCACAATAATAAAGCAAACCACTAAGGGAGGGAGTGATTGCTCTAGACTGAAAACTGCTCCTGGCCCTGCAATAGGCACCTGCCATGAATGTTGTTGGCATGTGATGTGCCTCCATTGTTAATTCTGACACCCTTCAGTTCAGATTTGGGGTTTGCCTCCTGATGTCAAGGGCTGCAGAGCTACTGCCCCATAAAATACATAAAGCCATCTGTAGCTGGTGGAGATTAGAGAGCCACAGAAGCTGTGGCTACCCAATCCTTCAAAGTGTTTAAGGCCAGGTCGGATGAGGCTTGGAGCAACCTGGGATAGTGGAAGGTGTCCCTGCCCATAGCAGGGGGTGGAATGAGACGATCTGTAAGCTCCTTCCCATCCCAAACCACTCTGTGATTCTATTCCACTACAAATTTCAAAAATCAGGGTTTTTCCCCCATTTGATATGAAAAAATTATTTGCCACCAAGTAGGAATTCTGACTCCATCAAGGAGCTGCCAGATACCATACAGACAAGTTCACATTTCCACACAACAGGGTGGCTCTCTTGTAAATGCAAAAGCCCACGAGGAACAGCACACCACGTGCTGTTATTTTGCCCTGAGCCTCATTGCTGGCACATAAATCAGAGGAGGGTGGTTGGATGCTCACTGTCTGACAGGTCAGTGCTGCTCTGGAGATACTTTCCCAGCCTGGGCTTGAGCTCCCTCCCAGCTCCCTGCACTTTTTCAAGTGCTGAGTAATGTCAGGCACCACCTCCATCCCATTCCCAGCAGCAGTTTCACTCCATGCAATTCTACCAACACTGCATTTATTTATTTTATAATTATCCAGGATGCCTCAACCCCTCATGACACAGGCTGCACTGTCTCTCACTTGCACCAGTTGAACATATCGTGGCATTTTAAGACCAAAAGAAATCATCTGGTCTGTCAAATACAGTAACTCAATCCAGGAGAGATGCCTCAGGAAAGAACATGAGAATAGTCATATGGAATCAAACACAGGCCCACGCTCACTGCATCTTCTGAGAGGATGATCCAATATTTGTATGATTTGTACCCATCTATAAATCCCTTTTTTTTTTTTTTTTTTTGCTGTTACAAAAGCCCAAACTGCAGCTCAGCCCTATTCTGGTTTTTTATTACAATTATCACTATCACTGATAATTAACTAGCACTACTGGGCTGCTAATTGGTTCCAAAGAATTCCTCCCAATTCCACTAGAGTGTCTACTAACAATTAAACTGGAATGCCTTAATAAAACAGGATTTCCCCCATTTCATGAAGGATGTATTGATTTTGCACTGCCCTAATTGCTGAATTAGAAATACTGGGTGATATGGAGTCAAAGATCTCTGTAGGGTCCATCAGCAGTGCTCTCCGTTACCAATGGAGTAGTAATTTAGTACAACTAAAGAACATCAAGTGTTTGAGTGTATTAACAATTATACTGTTAAAGTTTTCACTTATTATATTCTATGAATGCTTTTTATCACAAGAAGGGCAAGCAAGCAGCTCTACTCACCTGCCCACAGTCACTGGGAAAGTGGGAAGCTGGAAAGATACTGCATCCTTCCTTTTTTCATTGTTTTTAAATTGAACAATGGTGTCTTCTAGCTTTCTAAAACTCCCTCCATTTTCCAGCACAAAGCTAAGTAAACACCCACAAGAATTAACTCTCAGCTCCATGAAAGAGAGGAGGCAAAGGTACAAGGTTACTGCCACAGAGCCCAGAGCTAAAAATTGCCCTGAGACATTAATCCATACCCAGCTCTGCCTCCCCTGATTAGAACTTCCAGAACTTCCCTAGTTCCACTGGGGAACAGACATGGAGATGCAACCAGCCTTTCTCTTTAGAGCTGATGCAAGGCCCTGGGAGGAGATGGGTAAGTACTGGGAGGGAAGATCTGCCCAAGATGATCAGAAGCATGAACAGCACAAGGAAAACCAAGGGTCAAAGCCATTCCCCACAAAACCAAGCTCAGAAGTCTAAGATGTCACAAGAACCACAGATTTTTTATGCCTGATTTTTTCCCTAATGTAAAAATTATGTTTTTTCATTAAAATTACAAAAATTGGGAAAGCTTTAAAAGCAAAGTCCTACTTACAGCCAAAACAAATGTTAGACTGTTTTCTGGTTAATATTTAATTTCAGAAAAACATGATTTGTCCTAAACCAGGCTTTTGATGCTACAGCAGCACGAGGGAAAAGATGTCAGCAGCATCAATGGAGATAAAAGCAATGCAATGACATAGCATTGGTTTACAATTCTGTGCCAGTAAATTGGTACAGCTTTCTTATTTGGGAATTCCCAGGTAAAGTCAGGGTCTGTAGGAGGGAATTGCCCTAATTTAACTCAAGTAGGTTCATCAGTGCCACTAAATTTTACAGGCAAGACCCAGGCTTGGAGCCAGCATCCCAAGAGATGTCAGTGGGCCCTTTTTTACATGAGGTGCTAACTTGGGAGCAATAACCATGGCAAGGTAAATGCCAACACTGTTAATGTCTCTGCTGTAAAAACAAGCAATAACGACATTACACAAAATCTACACACACAGCTGGTAAATCAAGTCTTGTTGACTTGTGGGGGAAAGTTTAAGAGACAGCATTGGCTTTCTACTGATTTATTGCTTTTTGTCTAATTTCACATCCCTGCCTTAATCACACTGGCCACATCCACCTGCTCAGCTGCCACAAAACTCTGGCAGTGACTGCATCCACAGGAGCTTGGCATTTGTGGTCCGAGTAAATCCTTCAGGAGCTGCAACCCTTCTATGCAACTGAGAAACACGGATTGCATCCCTTCCTCTGCCTGGTGCTAAGGAAAATGGGTCCTTGCTTGCTGAGCAACTGATCTAATAATTGCATTGGAGTAGATAAAAACCATGAAAATAAGTGGCAGTGTCATCATGATTTTATATGATTTTACTCAGGCTTTCCCAAGAGGAGCTCAGTTTGTCCATGGAAGGGAGCTCCCAGTTTCAAATCTTGATCAAAAATCAGCAAAATGAGGACAAGCAAGTCTTTTCTGTTAGCAGAAAAAAAAAGAGGGAAAATGACTTTTATCTGTAGTAAAACCAAGGGAATGAGCAGCAAACAACTCAAGATAAAGTATGAAAAGAGACATGTGAAGAGGCTCACACTCAAAAGAGGGAGGCTGGGCTGACCAACAAGAATTAGAGCTGCTCAGCTGCGAGCAGAGATTTGACCTAGTTGGTTCGACTGAAACCTGATGTGAACATCCACATGACTGATTTTAAGAATCACTGAGTATAACCTATTTAGAAAAAAAACAGGTAGCTAAACAAGCAGGCAGTTGTACTCTAGGTCAAAATGGCACTGGGTTTGACTTGGAAAGACATAATTCTGAATGGTTATGAGTGAGCAAAGAAACAGCACAGGATAATAGCAAATGTTAGCTGGTATATACTGTCTGTCAGCAAGTCTGACTAGAAAATAGGACAACCCTTTTAATAAATAAACAGAAAAAGAAGTGTCTGATAAGGAGGGCCTTAGGTTTCAGCTCCATGCTCTGAAAATCTCACACTAGTGATGCTCAGATATACCCCGAGCTTGGGTGTTTTATTGAGGGCAACTTTGTAGCTCTGTACATCCAATACAGGGAATCCTGTATCAGGCTCTGCTTTGACAAAAAAAAAAACAAAAAACCAAAACAAACAGCTCAGGAGTTACAGAATTAAGCACCTGCTTAAATTCAAGTACCCCTGAATTAATTACACTGAGGTCTATGCAGGAGGAGGATCATTCTGGAAATGTGTGTACTGGATGGTTTAAAAACAGCGAATGCCACACAGCTGAAATCAAAACAGAAAATACGAAATGGTGACTATAAATTGTCACAGAGTATTTTATTAGATGGCAATACAAGCACTCTTGTGAAAGGCCACAGTGTTTAATGACTTGCTTTTGTGAGCAGTGGAAAATCCCTGTTCTCCTGCAGCTTTGTGCTCCAGGGTTGCCTTATTCCTGTCAAATAAGATGCAGCTTCTGTCAGGCATTTTCCCAGTGACTGAGGCATCCCTAAAGCACATCTCCTGATGCTGACAGTGTACTTGAGTTCCTGCTCCAGGCTTCAACCCAATCTGGTAATCATTCAGGTCCTTAACCCCCACCCTCATACCTGTTCTCATAAATACAGACAGCTGTGATATTCTTGAGTCCTCTGCCTCACTGTTACACCCTGCTGGGGCTGGGCTTCAACAAGGGGCTGCCAGGCAGGTGGTGGCACAAGCCACTGGCAACCAACACACTGAACTAACAACCTTCCCCAGGGGGTGGTGCTGTTATGGGGTGAACAGTGCTGCATGCACGGTGTGCCTGCCAGCTTCCTCCTCTGGCCCTGGTTCTGCAGGAGATAACACACCTAGAGTTGCTGATGGTTTTTCCCTTCGTTCAAAATGCCATCCATAGAAAGGTAACAAGAACCAGGAGATTTCCAGTTAACACAGTTACCACAAACCAGTTATTCTCCATCTTAGCACCATGTCTAGTTCAACCCAGAATCAGCAACAGGAGAACACATCAATGTCACTCTGGCAGGCACGGCTGTTAAGAGGCATCTGCCATCTTATTAGCAGAATCCTACATACCAGAAGAGGGGTTTATGACTGATTTAAGCTCTAAATAAGTATTTACTTGCTTATTTTCATTCCCACACAACTGCCTTTTTGTAAAGGTTTTTGAATCATTATGATTTGCAGTACAACTAGATGATTGTTGAAGGCCCTTCCAACTCAAAATATTTCATTTTCTACCCTATTTTATTCTATTCCGTTGTTTATCATTCTAATTTTGCTATGTGGCAAGCAAATACGTAATTTACACCTTATTTGGCTCTGGTTGAGCCAAGAGCAATTTCCCTTACAGTACCTTTGCAATATAAAACCAGAGCAGTGGCTGCTCCCACTCACCAGCAACAATATCCCAGACCTCTCCAAAGAACCCCAAGGTCAGATGTCTATTAGACACCCTATACAGACCACAATGAACATCTGCAATTAAATGCAAGGCAGCTGATCCCTACAGAGTCCAGAGCAGCCTCTATGAACCCCAGGACCTGAACTGGAGTCAGGGTAGAGTTTTGCATCTCTCACAAGAGTTTTCACAAGCCAGAAGGTCACTGAGTGACATGCAGACCACCACATGCTGCTCTGGGGAGCTGCTCTTTCAGCTGCTGATGCCTGAAACGTGTGGCCACCATTGTCAGGATCTTGGCCAAGCCCTTCAGAGCCAAAGGCAAATGGGCCCAACAGAAGAGTCGGCAGGCAATGACCTCAGTCCCATATATATCAGAGATCACTTCCCAGATAGCTTTACAGAAGCAGGCACTATAAAGGTCCAAAGATTTGAACAGGGTCTCCTTTTTAAATTATATAATTGCTGCTGAGAATATTAATGATCTTGAACTTCAAAACATTAAAATATCTCAGGAGTAAGTGCAGTGTCCAATATTCATTCTACTTCAGCGACAGGGAAAATTTGTTTCCTCTGTGATAGCTGAAAATTACACATAAATATTCCAGAGACAGAGTAGAAGCCACCTCTTGATCACAATGCCATCAGCTGCACGGCATGAGAGGAGCTGTACAGCTCAGTGATGAGAACCAGGAAAGTGCAGGTGCAGAGCCAGGGCTTCACCATGCCTGGGATGAACACAGAGACCCTAGAAAGGCTATGGGGTATCTAATCCCTCTCTGCCTCTCTCTGGGCACTTAGGAGGCATCTGGAAGATCCAAGACCAGAAGGAACATTACCTCATCCAGTGAATGGGTGCAGTTGGAAGGTCAGCTTTGGACCTTCAGTGCAAGTGAAGCCTTGGAGTCTGAGGAGACCTGGAGGGACAGGAGGCATCAGTCACTCCAGCTGCTGGACCCGAGGACACTGCTGAAGGGGAGGATGCTCAGCAGGTCTGGGGTCATTAAGTGCCCCTTGCTAAGCATTAATTCAGGTGATGCTGACAGTGGCCATGCTGCAGTCTGGACAGGAAAGCGAGCTGCTGCCTGCAGAGCTCCTCTCCTCTTTACTGCAGGATTTGGAAGATCTGCAATGAATGATGAAGAGCTGTGCCACAGAGTTATGGCCCTGCGACCAATACCAAGGAGCACGTAGGGAACTTAGCAGCTAAAACAGGGATAAACATCCCCAGGAGCCAGGGAGAGGTGTGGGCTGGAGCCATCTCTTCCATCTGATTTCCACTCAGCTACTTGATGTGTCGCCTCCATATCCTTCCCTGGTACAACTGATTGATACGAGCAAGTCATTTATGTGTGTTAAAATTACATAAAAGAGCCATGACAATCTTGAAAATACTGTAGGCAGCAGAAAGGACAAAGATGTTGGGGAGAGTAGTCCAGGCAAGGAGCAGCCGCTCCCCTCAGCCTGCATCCCCTCCCATCCTGCATCTTTGGCAATTAAAGGGTAGAAGAGCTGATTGCTGCAGTCACACTTAACTGAAGGCCTTTGTCCCAGGAAAGCCAACACCATGAATTACTGCTCTGTATTTAGGAAATGCCAGCAAAGCTGAAAGATAAACTGTGGCATGAAGCTAAGGAATTTTTATGGCACATGGCTGGTGAAAGCTTACCTTGTAAATCTATGATTATAACCCACGCCCGCCCTCCTTGAGAGCCTCTCTGATTTTAATTAGCAGCAACACAATTTTTTGTTTAGTTCATTAGCTATTCCCTAAAGCAATGCAGAATGAAACTGCTCTGGACTTAATCCTGTGACAGGAACACACCTGCTCTGAGGATCCAAACCTTACACACAAACTTTCAGTAACAGTGACTGTAACAGACTTGGCTTCAATCTATTTGCAGGACTAGAAAAAACCACAGAAATTCACATGATTGCTATAATTTTCAGATACATCTGGGGAAAAAAAAAGAAGAGAAAAGGTGAGAAGGTTTGTTAGAAAGAAATTAAAAGCAGCAGGTGGAAGGGTAAGAAAGGGAAGCTTCCGTGGCACCTGTTAGCAAAACATGCACCGTCAAGAAAAGGTTTAAGACATGGCCATAACACAGCAATATCATTAACCAATCAAGTAGGAGAATTGTTAGGATAAAAATCTAGAAAGAAAGGGGGGCAAAAAAAAAAAAAGTAATAGAAGATAAAAATTAAAGGGAATCCTTCTTATAGGTTAATAACTTATCAGGGTTTAGGACACCAAGGATAGAGGCAGATGGTCAGGTTTTCACAAGCAGAGGTGCAGGATCTTGCCACGGGATAAATGGGATATTCATAAATGGCTTGGGAAGGAGGGAGGATAAAGAAAGGGCAAGTTTGCTGAGCCATGCAAATTTATTCAGAGCATTCAAAGCTAAAGCTGAATGCAAAGAGCTGTAGAAGGCTCTCCTGAACTGGATGTCTCGAAACATCATGGCAGGTGAAATCCAAGGTCAAGAAATGCAGAATAAGGCACAGAGAACAACCATAGCCACATGAAGTGATGGGTTCTAAATGAGACACTGATGCTCTGCAAAGAGTCCTGCAAGCCACGTTGGACCATTCTCAGAAAACAACAATTTAATGCTCATCAACAAATATAGAACAATCCACCCAAAAAAATACACAATTAAGTTATTTTGGGGAAAATGCATTTTGGAAAGCAATTCAAAGAGAAGAGCATTGGCAGCTTGACTTGCTTCTGGCTTCCTTCCTCACAAAGAATGGCACCAAAGTCTGGTTTTACAATTCTGCCTTTTGCATTCAGGCTTGACTCTGTCCAGGAGCTGGATGGATTCCTGCAGGTGCTGGCTGGCTGCACAAAACTAATCCAACACAAGTTTGTCACAGGTGGGTAAAAAAGGGGTTGATCCAGGAGTCTGGTTCCAACAGGTCAACATCCCTGGTCAGGTCCACACCACCCAAGGGTCCCCACACTTCTACAAAACCTCCAGCCACAAGAAGTTGGTATTCAACCATTAAGAAACTGGAAAGACTGCAAGGCCCTTTTTTTGGATGAATTCCACCCATGCTCCAAAATTAAAAGCTGATGCAAAAAAAATGTATCATTATCCATCTCCATGACAGCTTGAGTCAACTAAACTCAGCCCAGAATGAAGAACAACACTCATTCCAGGCATAAAAAAATAGGAAGATCCATCAGAAAGAGAAGTGCTGTTAAAAAAGAGGCAGTAATGACAGACCAGAAAGAAACTGGTTTGTATTTTTAGAAAAAGGAAAGAAAAACACAGTTAAAAAGCGATTTCCAAGAGAGGAAATCAGAGCGCCATACTGCAGAGAGACAGGCAGCTCCTGGTGAGTACGCAGCAACCAAAAAATCCTGACTTTGCACCCTCATTTGTCTAAATGTAGGCAAATGAAACACAAGATCTATTTTTTTGAGTGTGTCTGTGAAAAACCATAGCATTTTTATCCATCCTGCAGTTCCTGTCTCTGCACCTCTATGCATTTTGGCTATCTCATAATGGTCCCTCTAACTCTTCCTCAGGCTACTTAGGTCCTTTATTCTATTTTATCGTTGTTGCCTCAGGTTACCAGGAGAGCAAATATCTGAGGTGTGGAAGAGCAATCAAGAGATTATTTGGGCAGGAAGTGGCTGAGGAAACAGCCATCAACTGATCCCCCACAAAGAGCTCAAAATACAGCACGTGTAGAGGGATACATGGAAAAACTGATGAGCCCACACTTCCCTGAGGAGGAGAAATCTCTGTGCAACACGGCCAGATGCCTTTAAACAAATTCTTCACATCAGGTTGTGTTTCTCAGAAACACTTCTCAGCTGTCCCTCCCTGACCCTCCCCACACCAGCTCACAGGGTCCAGTAATGTCTGTTATTTAAGACTGTGGACACTGCCCAGGGGCTGGCACTGGATGGGCTCAGTGTTTGTGTGTCTTAGATTTGCACTTTCTGGTTTTCAGAGATTTGAATTGGAATGGAAAACCAAACTCAGAATTATGTTTTCATATGTAAAACTCATTATTCATCACAGGAAAGGAAACCCAAGACACAATACATTACCAATACTGTCAGAGACACCATCAACTTCAATATCTCAAGCTGTTTAGTTTAAATGTACTTTTGAAATAGGAGAGTCTGAAATTCCCCTGCCAAATTCTTTATAGGATCAAAGGAAAACATTCTCCAGCTTCTGCAACTCTTTGAGGTGCCTTGTCCCTGCCTGCATTTCCCTGCTGCACATACCTCAGTGCAGAACATCTGTCCCCAAAGAGATGGAGGCATCTGCATATTTGATGTATCTGTCCTTGCAGAACCCTCACAAGGCTTAGCTTCGCAGAAACAGCAGTAGGTAAAATTTAAGGCTGAGAAGTTTAGTTGGTAAGTGAAGCAAATTTCAGACATGTTGAGAAGCAGAAGGCACTTTATTCCTACCCAGAGCAGCTGGTTGGTTTTAGTTTGGTATTTCAAAGAAAAAATAAAGGTGTGATAATTTGTCAATTTAGTGTTTGGATCTATATTTTCACTTAATAATAAATCCAAATTAAATTGGCAATCATGAACATGGGTTGCATGAAACTGAGTTGTACAGCCAAGAGGAATCCTATCCTAATCCATTAACCAGTGCTTAACATCCATTAACAATGCAGGAGAAGGAGAGACTGGAAGATGAGGAAGGCAGATAAAATAAAGCAGAAAAGGGACGCCTAAGGAGACATTTCTTCAGTTTCTTCCTAGAGGGATGTTTCTGGATGCCTTATTTTTGCCAGGTTGAGGTAATCACTGGCATATAATGTAGTGATAGGGATCATCTTTTCCACTCCAACAGGAACTGATGTTCTGTTATAACTGCAGTGTGTGTAACCAGTCAAAACCTCATCTAATATAGGGGTAAATGGGCTCTGAAAATCACCACCATCACAAAAGGTTCTATATAATACACGCTATATAAACAGAAACAACCTCTTTTCTTGGTGTGCTCCTCAGCTACAGGATTCCCAAGCAAAACATCCACAACTTAGATACAGGTGGTAAAAGGAGAAGGCTTGGATATTTTTACTCTTTGGGACTGTAGATGTGCCCTGAATACAAAGGATGGTCTGTTTTATAGGGATGAGAGCAACACCCAGCATCACCTCCTCACGTATGCCGGTGTCAGGAGTATTTATGGAAAGCTGCTGCTGCTGCCTGGCCCAAACACAATGTGCTCCAGCACTATCTGCTCCAGACATCTCACAAGTTCATATTAGAGCTGGTGCAGCCCACGGATGTGTTTGAGACTGACATCAGCTTCCTCGCCCTCCCAAGAGTCATTCCAAGCAGAGGAGAGCAGAGAAGATCCAAAAGGGCAGCATTCCAAAGGGCTGCTACCAACGCTTGCCCAGAGTGTTGAGAAATCCTGCAGTGAGCAGGGAAGAAGAAACTCAGATTATGGTGGCTTACCATTGGTGAGCAGGAGACAACAAAGCTGATGCATCTGAGAGTAAATATGGGAAAAATCTGCACACTTGAGGGACAACATGGGGCTCTTTGTCTCCTACTGCTCCTCTGACATCAACGGGTCTCAAACCTGGAATCCCATGAGTTTTGGACTGGAAATCAAAAACACAACAGAAGTTCATAGAATCACAGGATGATTTGGGTTGGAAGCGACCTTAATGATTATTTCATTCCAACCCCCCTGCCATGGGCAGGGACACCTGCCACTAGGCCAGGCTGCTCCAAGCCCCATCCAGCCTGGCCCTGAACACTTTCAGGGATGGGGCAGCTACTTCTCTGGCAAGTTACTGCAGATGAACTACTGAAGTAGCCTAGAGCAAAATTCAAATGGAAAACATTACATTTACTCCTTCCTGTCGACTTGGAGGTTGTTGCTGAGCATGATGAGAACAGTTCAGGCTGTGACCACCTCGGGTGTTTAAGCCAAGCAGACCAAACCCAGCCTACCAAGGCAACAGGTGCTGGCACTGCTACAGCACAGCCCTACCTGCAAAGGCTGCAAACCAGCAGTTCACTCAGCCGGTTAACTGGGAGGCTAGTGTTAAAA
>VXBI01014248.1:485254-508164 GCA_013397375.1 Toxostoma redivivum
GGCCCCGCCCCGCCCCGCCCGCCGGCCAATCGGCGCCGCGCAGCGCCTGCGCTCGTGCCCACCAGGCGGCGCCACGCGAGCTCCCGCGCTGGCCGTCAATGAGCGGCCCGTCTGCCGTGACGTCACGTCCCGACGGCCAATGATCGCGCAGTCCAGCATAAGGTTACACCCAACAGCCAATGAGCGCCCGCTCAGCCATGAGGTCACGGGCTGCTGCAGGATGTCACACAGCACTGACCAATGAGGTGTCCCATCCTCCATGAAGTCACGTGCTGCTCTTGGAAGTCACAGCCTGACAACCAATGAGCACCTGCCTCCTCCATGATGTCAGAGGCTGCCCAAGAACATCACACCCTGCCAGCCAATGAGTGTCTTGCGCTATTGTGAGGTCATGTGCTACCTTGTGATGTCACACTCTGCCAGTCAGTGAATATCCTGCTCCCTGCAAGGTCACAGGCAGCCCTGCAGTGTCACATGGTACTGTCCAGTGAGCACCCTGCTACCTCATGACATCATGCCAGTTGCTCTCAGCCAGGCAATGAGCACACGCCTCCCTGTGAGGTCACAGGCTCGCTGATGAGGCGATGGAGCCCCAGCCAATGACCACTCTGTCCTTCCCATGGTCACCCAGAGCCCAGCCAGTAAGCACCACTGCTCTTCTATGATGTCACAAGGCTAAACCAATGGGCTCACACACTGTCCCTAAGCGCCAGTCTCAGCCAACCAGCACCTCCTTTCCCATGAGGTCACTCAGCGCTCAGTCAATGGCCACGCTCTGTCTGTGTGAGGTCAGAGGCTGCCCATGGCGTCAGATATCAGCGGTGCTCGTAGGAGCGCGCCCAGCACCGGCGGGGCTCTCTCCCGCCACCTGCCGTTAATGAGAGGCAGTAATTAGCGGTGCCGGTGGCTGTGGGCGGAGGGACGCGCTGCCACCGCCGGTCCCCTGCTGCCACCCTGCGGCTCCGGACCCCTCCCAGGGGGGACCCCTGCGGGGACCAAAAATTGCCCCCAGGCACACCAGCCCTGCCGGAGACGAGCCTGGGCTGTGCTAGCGGCTGCGTTTTATGGGCTGTGAGTCAACACACACGCACTAAATCCTAAAATAAACGTGAAATTGGGTCCAGCCTCATCTCGGAGCGAACCGAAAGAGCTGCCGGCTCCAACAAGCCTTAGGAACAAGGGACCTCAGCCCCTTGTCCTCCTCTTCCGTACTCCCCAGCCCAGGAAAGGGGATGCTGATGCTGGAGGTCACTGCTTTCCCCCAAGGAGCAAGTGTGGGGTGTGAAAAGTGTAACACGGGAATAAAAGAGTGTTGGAGGACTGGGCAAGAGAATAAAACAGCTTCAGTTCTGGACAGGGGCAACAGACATGTTTTTGTTCTGGTTTATTGCACATCAGAAACGACCCAGCAACAGTAACTCTATGGAAAGTAAGAGTGCAGGAGTGGATGGAAGAGGCCAGGACACACAACAAAAGTTTGGTTTGTTTGGATTCTTTTCCCTGAGATGATGTGTCCCTCAAACACAGGAGACTCCAAACATCCACCTTGATTGCAGCAGAGGGTGGAGCAGCTGCCAGCAACAGTGCTGGGGCAGGTGGTGCCCAGAGAAGGTGCTCAAACCTCAGTTTAAACTTGCCATGGTGTCAAAACAGTCCCAAAAACCCTTCCCAAGCCCTCCAGTGTAGGCTGGGATCTGTTCTCCCTTCATGGGCAGACACATCTGCTCTCCAGCACCCCAACATGGAAGCCCATGTCCCCCACCAGCCCCATACCCAGACCTTCATTGCTGCCTTCTTAAAAGGGTCTTCCTGAACTGGAGAGATCCAGAGCAAGTCCCACATTTTACAGACACTTGATACCTACCTCAGAGTAACAAGGACAGCACACAGCAGGCTCTCTGCAGACCCGCTCCTAGGCTTCTCCTCTGCCAAAATTCACTTTGCTTAAGTCCCACTTCCTTTGCCCCAAGCTCTTCTTTCCAACACTCTGAACCCTCTCCTGGCTCCCCCAAACTCTCCCCCATTCCACTTAATTCTGCAGTCAGCCTCAGGTGATGCAGTGAGACACAGCTCATGCTCTGCAGGGCTTTGCCTTGTTCCCTTCCCCGGGGATAGGCATCACTGTCCCCTTGGCTTCATCCCACCACTGTGCTTCCCTGCACAAGGGACCTGTCTCCTCTCCCAGGGGCTGGCACCCCAAAGGAGCCTGAAGGGTTGAGCACATCCATCACCCTACACTCAGCACCCAAGCTCAGACCACCACCCTGAGGTGCAATAGGGTGGAAAATGCTCAGCAGTCAGTTGTGTTAACAAGTGTGCACAGTAATATATTTTATTTTCTAAAAACATGTTTTTAGCCAGTCCAGGTACTACAGATTCTGACCTGAAGCAGCTGGAAATAGGAAAGATCAGATTTGTACAGCAGAGTGCTTTATTGGGCACCTCACCACATCAGTTCCTTGCAGCTCGGACAGCACTGTGTCAGGCGTGGATCTCCTGTTCCACAGCTCCAAGCTGAAGAATCCAGACATGTTCAGCCCCACCAGTCTCCCCTTCCCCTGAAGGGAGCCATTCTTCAGCACTTCTCCAGGCCAATCCAATCTAATCACAAGGCAGAACAGTTACAAAATAATAAAAATACTCTACACTCCTGTTAGAAAATAGAAATTAATAAACAAGTTTCACACCAACACATGCCAAGCACAGAGGTTGTATCAGCACATCTATCTCTGCTTCCAAGTGGAGCAGGGGGTCACCCTGATACTTCCCTTCCAAGTCAGTAGTTTGTTTCAGTGTCAAGCCTGCAAGACCACTCTGGACTTCATGGCTCAAAACAGGGCAGGGGAACATAGCTCCCAAGTCCACCTGTGGAACTCCCCAGCCCCAACAGGCCTGTGGTTGAGGGAAGGTGTTTAATTTTATAGTGAATATACAGACACTCGACAGCCACACAGATTGCTCTACACACTTCTTTCTCCAGTCAGCTTTCTTGGAACTATTTACACCAGGCATGGAGCTGATCCAGGTCACTTCTCCTTGCTGCTCTCCAGACTGACATCCCAGACACTCTTCCTGCACCTCCTGCTTGTGGCTGCATCCAAGAAGTGCAGTTCCACCTGGTGCCAGAGAGCCCAAAGCAGCAGCAACTGCAGAGCTCTGAGGAGGCCAGAAGGCAAGAAAACCCTATTAATTCTGCATGAACAAAGTAGGAAGGAATGGTAAAATGAGGAGGGAAACTCAGTCCAGGCATTACCCAGAGGCTTGGCCTCTCAAAGTTTGCTGCAAGGGTAGGATTCTCCCCAGGGCAGCTCATCTCACCCACAAGGCAGCATCAGTGCTTTGCAAACAGTACCCCAGGCAGTGGGAGCTGCACATTGCCTCATGCCAGGCTCTGGGCAAGTGTGCTCTGCCCTGCAGCCTCCTCCAAGCCTCTCCCTGGAAATCAGGGGCTCTCACAGCAGGAAAGTGTCCATTCTGGCCTGGCTGTTGCTGGAGGAAAATGCAGAAGGAGCTGCAGATGCTGGTCTGGAGACCTTCTTCTTGCTCCTAACTGATAATGGACGGATTTCTGCCAGGTTTGTCTGAAGGTAAAACTGTCAAGGAAAGCAAAGATCAGTGCCCTGGGAACACGAGTGATCCAATACCTGCTGCAGTGCAGCCTGAACCATAGATCTGAGACCCAGCCATATATCTGCATCCAAGGAAAAACTCCCTGCAGGACAGGAGGGGTTTTGCTACCTTCTCACAGGAGCAGAGCTTGGACACACGCCTGTCCTACATGTCAGGGAGCATTTCCTAAACAGGGGTTTTGACTGGATATTAAACAGGTGGTCAAGCATTGCAACAGGCTGCCCAGCAAAGTGGTGGAAGTTCCTGGAAGTGTTCAAAAAACATGCAGATATGTTGCTTAGGGACATTGGTTAACGGTGGGCTTGATAATGCTGGGTTAATGGTTGGACTCTGATCTTAGGGTTCTTTTCCAACATTAATGATTCTATGCTATCCCCTTGCACATAAACCAGCATTTTAACAGCACATCTATTTGAGCTGCAAGACCTCCTGAGCCAGGACAATGTTCAGGTGAAGGCAGAGCAGCCAGAATCTGCAGCATCACATGGCAGGAGCAGCTCCACACCCGGGGAGGGGGTGAGCTCAGACCAAGTGGAGCAGCAAGAATGAGGGCTCCAGCTGCACGGGCTGTCAGGCACACACCCAGGAGAAGCTGTGCTACACTGCTGCTATAAGATCTCAAGGGCATAGGCAGTCCCTGAAAACTGCACTGATTTCTAGCTGATGTGCTCCTCTGAACCAGCCACAAATGCTCTCAGCAGGTTCAGGTCCTTGACACCTTTGCTGAGCTCCGATTTGTTCAGAGAGAGAAATTAGATCGTTCCTTGAGGATCCCAAGTCCATTTTTTGTTGAAACCAAAGAGAAGGAACAGAAATGAGATGCCCACAGCATCAGTACTGCCACATAAGCTGCAGGAAAGGATACTGGCTCTATGAACTTTGTCCTGCCTCCCATGCCATCGTAGCCCATCCTCACCTAGAAGAGAGAAACAAATAAGCCTGGAGCAGTACATAGAGCCTTGGATACGTCTCCTCATGCTGGTTATGGGGAAAGGGGAGTCTTGCAGACCACAGCTTCTGGAGAGGGGTTAAAAGCACTTGGAAACACTCAGTTCTTGCACTAAACCCTCACTTTTGGAGAAAGGCAGACCCACGGGTATTAATAAAGTTTAGGAATATTGGGCACTTTTTCAGTCAAGCCAAGCAAGGCTTAGGATTTTGTCACTGAGATTGAGGAATACAAGGAGAACACCCTAAGCTCCAAGGAGGTAAAGGAATAGGACATTGAGAGCTGCTTAGTCTGTTGCCAGGAAGGGAATGAGCATCTGTCATCCCTAGAGCTCTGCAGGACTGGGAAGTAGCCAGGTTGTGCTCTGAGATTTATTTTCCACACACTCTATGTGGCAAGGTAAAAGCCTCATTCACTTCCTCTTTCAGGGTCAGTTCAGGATAGAGGGGGCAGTGCCAGCCCTGGGCACACTCACCAACTGGACAGTCATACTTACAGAGCCCATGTTCTTGTGGGAACCCAGCAAACCACCTGAAGGTGACTTCTTGGAGAGAATAGAGTTCCTGATGAATGCTGGCAAGAGTCCTTTAAGAGCATCATCCTCCAGATCATCTGCCCCGTTCTGTTCCACAAAATAACAAGAAAAGCCCTTTAACCAGTACAATCTGCTGAATGGAATCCACATACAGGCAGCACCAATAACACAGACAGCTATTTAAGGTAATGGTTACAGCCATGCCACATGTCAGGTTGAAAACCAGCAGCTTCCAACCTCCCACTGGGGTTTATATGGAACAGTGCCCAGGAGGCAGGACACTGCTCCCAGCAAGTCTGGGCTAACATCCACCTCAGCTGACCCCATAACCCTTGTGGTCAGCTCCAGGTGGAGTTTGTGAAGCACATCTGGAGCAGAATCATCAGTAAGAAGCATGTGGGTCCCCACCCTCCCTTCTTCTGCCCAGTTCCAGGAGATCTGAAGCAGCAAGTGTTTCTAAGAGACCATCAAGGAAAACCCTTTGAAGCACAGATTGGCTCTATAGATGGACTGGTCTAGGCCCACAAAGGAGAAAATATATTCTTTATCCCAAGCTTATTAACAGCAGAAAAAAAAGAGATGACATAGAAAAATCAAGATTAATCTTTTTACCTCCACTGTTTCCTTCAGAACTTTCTTCGCCAGATTTACCACAGGAGGCCTGTAAGGAGCCCAAGGAGCAAATCAGCAGAGATTTATTGTTCAAGTGGAGCTGGCAAGGACAGACAAGGCCAAGCAAATGACGACAAAGCTTGCAGCACACCATCAGGCAGCTGGAGAGCTATCTGATCTCACACAGCAACTTCCAAAGCTGTGAGACTTTGATCTCCTTTAGAAGCAGAAAGAGGAGGGAAAACTCACGGCTTTTTATCCAGCTTCTGCCTTTTTGCAGGGCCAAAGGGAGCTGCACAGGGCTGGTGTTCAGGGGTGTCCATATTGTAAGTAGCATCCAGATTGATTTCATCGCTGTGGGCCGGGCGGTGGAGCTTTGGATGCTGCAGTTCCACAGGAGCAGGGCTGCAAGGCCAAGAAAAGCATCAGTCACTGAGCCACTGCCTGCCACCCAGGGGAAGGCAGAGCTGCACCCCACGACATTGAGTGCTCAGACAGCAGCAGCACCAGGAGCAGAGCCCCATTCTGCCTACATAATCAAAGAAAGGACAATCTGAACTCCAGAGTTTAAATTCAGTGTCAAATTATTGCTCTCCCTCAAATGCTGAGCACTGTAACAGAAGCACCCAGAGCCCAGGAATCACACTGACACTGCTCTACTGAGGTAATGGCATAGGCTCCTGAAGAAAATCAAAGCAGATGTCACTTTTCAGGCCAGATTCCTCTGCTTAGCTAAGATCTTTGGTCCCCATACACACGTGCGTGCTCATCACAGGGCCAACTCTAAAGCAATGAGAAGAGCAGCTTTAGGGATGTTTCCCAGTCAAGACACAGTGACAAGGACTTTGTCAAAACTCAGGCCATTCCTCCACCCCCTCCTGACCCAAACCCTCTGAGATTTCTTCCATGTAAACCAAACATCATCTTATCAGCCACAAGAAAAAGGATACAAGGAACAAAACAGCCATACTTCTGCAACACCTGCCAGCCTAGTACATCTCTGCCTTCTCAGGTAGTTAGACTGTCAGTTCTGGCTTTGAACCTGTCACTTCCATGCCTGTACTGTGTCTGAGGATGCAGGTCACCAACCTTTCAAAGACTAGTCGACTGAGTGTTTCCCTGGTTACAGATGGGACCTTCAGAGTATCCTGCAGGATGTCTATCTTCTTCTTCAAACTCTGGAAGGAAAAGGGAAAACAGATAGTGAGATAAGGAAAGATTTAGCAGTACATACTTTGCCCCTCTTCCATAAATCAGCATCAGGTGGAGCTCAGAGGTAGGCTGGGAAATTCAGTCACTGAGCAAAAGCCAGCATAACTCCTGGCTTTGCAACTGCAGACCAGTCTGCAGTAACTGGCAGCTGGCCATGAGGAATTATATTCTCACCAAGATCTCCTTATCTGCATTCTTCAGATCTTTCTGTGTGCTTTTTAACTCCTCCTTTGTCTTCTCCAACTCTGAAGTCGTTTTCTGCAGCTGCAGAACACAATAGAATGTGGGTTACACTTGGGTAAGGGGGACTGCAGAGCCCTGTGAGAGCAGTGTGCTCTGGACTACATGCTACTTTCTCTGTGTAAGGGCTCAATTTTCCTGTGTCAGTCTGACCAATCTCTCCTGTATCAGCACAATCCAATCCCCATCCAATTCCACAAGCTGCCTGAAGAGGGCTGCTTGCCCAGCATTTATGCCTGATGGCAACAGTTTTTCCCTGCTCCAACACTTGGTGGCTGCATTCTGAATTCCTGCAGGACTTTGGACACACCAGAACACAGGAATCACAAACCACATACTGGAGGATGGCTGTGCATCAGCAGTGCTGGCACACAGACAAGCCTGATTCAACAGGGAAGCATGCCAGCAGCAGGGGTCAGGAAGTGGACTGCTACCACTTCAGACACTTCAGTGGGTCCAGGAGCCTGGGCCAGCTCACAGATTGTGGGTACAGTCAGCTCTCTGTCAGCCAAGCCTGGAGCTCCTGGTGCACTGACTCGCATCCTCCTGACCCACACTGACCATCACAGCTTGGGTCTGACTCAGCCAAGAGCAGCCCAATTCCAGCAGCAGCACCTTGTGTAGGGGTTAGCTCCTCTGGGGAGCACTGCACAGAAATCTGAAAATCTCCTTCTCCATTTGAGGGGACAACAGCTATGGCTGAGTAATAGAAGTAGGCCAGATCTACCCACAGCTTCTCACTTTGTTGGCTTAGACACAGGGATGCCCCAGGGAACACCTGCACCTTGGGGAGTGAGGCTACACACACACTTCACATGGATGTGCTACCAGAACAGACAAAGACAGTCCTGCCTGACCTGAGCTAACAGACCCCCAGCCAGGCCTGGAGCAGGGGGAGCACAGCAGTAGAGGCACATCAGCATCCCCAGGCTCTGCATCAGCTCAGGACCAGCCCAGGCAGACTCTGTGCAGGGCCACCTGTGTGTCCTCACTGTGCTTTGGGAGGCTATCCTGCCTGGGCACAGCATGATGTGGGAGCCCTGGTGCAGTTCAGTTGGCTGAAGGCACAAGGCTGAGTGTGACTGGATGTGCCAAGCCAGGACTAAGCCCTGCTCAACTAATACTGGCTCCAAACCCCTTCCCACTTCCTTAGAGGCCCAGTTCTGCAACAGGAGGAGCTGGCAGCTGAGTGCTCAGTAGTGTAGCTGGATGAAGGAATTGCTTCCAGAACCCAGTGGGAGCAGTGGAGCACCTGTGTGCTGCTGCCTTCCAGCACAGGCTCTCTGCCAGACTCTGGCTCTGCACATGCTGCCCCAGCACTGTCCCCAGAGACCGCCCTCCTGACAACAGTCCATGAGCTGATTGCTCATCATGTCACATCCTGACTCAGAACCCCAGCCTGACCCTTCCACACACCTGTACCTACCAGTGTGGGAGGGGGTCATTGCAGAGGCCTTGGGCCTCAGTCATGGACAGAGATCTACAGACCAGATCTCACCCTGGCAACTCACACTCTCCCTTTACCTTATTATTGACAGAAAACAGCTCCTTCTTCAGCTTCTCTGTCATCTCACCAGAGATCTTCCGAGCCTCCTTCAAGTTTTCATATTCCCTGCAAAGAGACCCAAAGAGTCACACTCTTTGTAAGGCAGCTGAGACAGAACTTCTGAGAGACAAGCCAAGACCCTTAAATTGAAGCTCTGGACCTGCAGAGTCACCAGTGAAAACCCAGGAGACACAATGCCCTTTAAGAAACAAAGATGAATGAGTGTACCAACACTGTGTCACACATTCCATTACACCATGGGGGAGAAAAAACCTGCATGGGATACCATGCCTGATTCCACCATCA
The DNA here is from genome assembly GCA_013397375.1 of Toxostoma redivivum. NCBI lineage: Eukaryota > Metazoa > Chordata > Aves > Passeriformes > Mimidae > Toxostoma > Toxostoma redivivum. The sequence continues at coordinate 494,285 of VXBI01014248.1, forward strand.
AAATGGGAACCAGAGGCAGAGATATTTCAATTTTTGGTGAAAAAGACAGGAAACAGAGCACAGCCTCCATGCTGGCAGCAAACAGGGGACTTTGCTTTAAGTGACTTTTCAGAGACTTGACACTACTGGCCATGCACATTCATTCCCAATTACACCACAGGGACACTTGCCTCATTACAGCTTTGTACCAAAGCTGCAGTTATTCAGCTGCCATCAGAATGAACACAAAAAAAAGCTGTATTTTTCCCCCAGCAGGACCAGATGGATATCCAGGTAGGAGAGGGCAGCAGTGCAGGCTTGCTTTGCCAGAGGCCACAGCTGCACAGTGCAGTGCTGCAGAGGGCACAACCCAGAGCTCTGCATCCACTCGCTTTCCCCCAGGCATGAGAGGGAAGCAGAGGGAATAATCATCATCACTTCATAGGTGCACTGACAACTCTGGAGACAGTTCCCATGGTGACACACATGTCACTACAGTGACAAGAGGAACAGTTCAGTGTGACAGGCTCCAAACTAAGTCCCCAGGATCTGTCAGTCAAAACCCAGTGGAAGCCCTAAAATGCTGTGAGAGCCCCACGGAGCCTGTGTGCCTGTAGGTGCTTGGCAGAGGGTACTCCCTGGGCATCCCCAGGACAGCACCAGCCAGCTGTGCCAAGCCTGCAGCACCTACTTTTTGAGGGAGACACAGTAGATTGCAAGCTGCTCCACCGCTGCCTGCCCGACTCCCATCTCTCTGATCATCTCTTCAACTTCCGGGCGCTGGCTTTGAAGCAACAGCTCGATCCTGCACAAAAAATCCCCACAAACAAAAACATATCCTCAGCTTATGGATCACAAACAGACCCGGGAAATAGACAAAAGCCCTGCTTCCCCCTCAAGGAGCTGGTGCAGCCTGAGCTTCTCCTGCAAGCACTCTGGATGTCATGGGAGAAGAGATACAGCTGCCTCACCTCAAGCAGGGCTTTTCACTGGGGAAAAGCAGCACCACTTGGACTAGAGAAGGGGCAGCTGTGCATACATACTGCATATGGAACTGATGCCCAGCTCTTGGTCCCTATAGCCCTGTGGCTGACTGTGTTCCTGGGCTGGCATTCTGCATCATTCTGGATGTTATCAGCATCCTCTGATAACAGAAACAGCACACAGCCATGCTCAGTGCACTAGAGATGAGGCCAGTACACTGCCTTGCTGCTCTTCAATGAGAGCAGCTGTCTGCAAACATAGCAGGGGCAAGAGCCATGCAAGGGCAGCTAAAGCAGCTGTTTCAAACCTTACAGGTAAGATAATGCAGCACACAGAGATGGGTGTTGCAGCAGGCCCAGCTGGAGCCTCCTGCCTTCCCCAAAAAGGGCAGAGGTGTGCAGCCCAAGCTGCAAGGCCCAGGGAGCACCCGGATCTCACCGCTCCATGGATCTCAGCTTGTTTCGCAGCCGGCGGGCCTCCTCCTTTGAACTTCTGTTATCCTCCTGCTGCTGCTCCAGGAATTTCATCTGCTTCTGCAGGGAAGCAAGCACACACAGACCAATAGTAAGGCTCCAGGGATTCCTGGAGAAACATCCCGGCTTATGCGCACTGCGGGCAGCTGGGAGCATACATCAGCTCTAAATGCTATCATCACCCCAGCAGCCCAGGATTATGGAGAGTTGAGCTCCCTCCTACTGCAACCCCAGCTCTGCTCCCAACAAGCACAGCAGGGTCTCAGTGCTAATCACAAGACAAGGCTGGAGCTGGAACCATGTCATAGTCCCTCTCAGCTGGGAGTGCTGGAGGGGATGCACAGTGCCCTGTATGCAGCAGTGACAATTTGTTTTTCAAAAGCAAAGGAGTCCACAGCAAACCTTGCTATTGCCTTCCCCTCCATGCACAGCTGATCGCTTCAGCTTCCCAACTATCCTTGCCATTAGCTGCTTAGAGCATAGATAGAAATGAGTGGGTCTCTTCTGGGAGACCTCAGCCAAACAGGCATCCACCTGGGCCCTTCTCTCACCTGCTGCAAGCCTATTGCTGCCTACTGCCTCTCCAGCAGTAACACAAAACACACATCTGCAGTGTGGCAGAGGATGGGGACAGCTGAATTAGCACCATTTGGATGCATCTGTGCTATCTAGGTTTGTGTGTGCCTGGGCACCTTGCACAGCAACTTTGAAAGGCTCTGGTTTCAGCATAGTGCTGATTCCAGGGAAAGGCCTGGCAAAAGATCATTGCCTTGTAAAGCTCCTTCCCACACAGAAATTCAAGGATTTTATCCACTTCCTGCCACAGAAACCAAATATCTGTGAAACCACTGGAAGTTGAGGAGGGACAGTGTAGCAGGCTCATGTGTCACTCTTGTTTAACTGGAGCCTGTCTTTGGCTTTTCCCTAACCAGAACTCTCAGCACTTCAGATCCCCACAGCTCTGTTTTGTGCCCGGTCAGAGCAGAGTCCCCAACTTCAACCAGCCTGAAACTGCAGCAAATTGACAGTGCCAGCAGAAGACAGGACCAGCTCACAGCCTTAACCTGCATCACAGCAAGTTAAGCCTGTATTTTCACTGCAGAAGTTTAGTGCTTTTAATCTTTAATGATGCAGTTTAAGACAGTGCTTGGCATTCAGCTGAGAAACTCTATACACCACAGAAAAGATACCGTGAGGTCCTCAATCCTTCTGCCCTGCCCAGCTTTCATTAAAGGGACTTAAGCATACAGAGAGGGTTTTGCAACAGGGAAGATAAGCACAGAGCCTCCTCCAGAGGTGTCAAGGCAGGAAAACCAAGCACTGAGATGCTGCATTGAGCAGCAAGTACTGGCTTCCACTGTCACAATTATTTCTGCTCGAGTAGGGGACATCAGATGTATCCTGTCACTGACCTATCCAGGATCACACCAGCATCTATGGCATGGCCAAGATCCAGGCTGCCTTGCAAGCAGATTGGATATAATCCCATGGTTGGGCAAAAACAGATGTGCTGGGTCACAGTGAGGCCTGCCTGGCATTAATTTCTTACTCTTTCTGTCCTAGAGTCAAGGTGGATCTCCTGGATGCTTCCTCCCAAAAGAATCCAGCTGCAGGTGGCTTATAGCAAGACAGCACCACATGTCTACAAGCCGTCTCTGGGCCACTTGGCCTTGCAGGTCAAGAAACATGATGCAATTTAGGATACTGGGTCTGACAGCTTGGGAAGTGCAGTAGATACCTATCCCACTTTTCAGTCTGCAGCTCACAACCCCACCTGTTTGCACCCCACCTTCATGAGACAGGCACATCACTTTCACACACACACACACTGCCCAGCCCAGCACCAAGGCAAAGATGCTCCAACACATCCCAACAAAGCTGCTCCTGCTCTTAACCTCTTCCTCTTGCTGTTTACTCATAGTACATGACTACACACTGAGTCACTGCACATCGGAGCACAACAGGAATATTTGATCCCTGGACTTCACAACATTACTAACCTGAGGCAAAGCCCTAGCAACAGAACAGAGAGGAGAGTTAGTTGGATCAGATCCCACTCAGCTGAAGCCTGCAACTCCCCCTCCATATTTTTCAGTTTGATTTCTCCCCCAGTCAAAGTAAGAAACTAATTTTCCTTGAATCCCGCTTGGCCTAAACCCATTTCAGAAGAACATTCTACCTCAGGGAACCAGTGTTTCAGCAATGGGGTGCTGGGGCTACTTCCCACACTAGATTCCTGCTACCACCTTTATGACTGGCACTGCAATTTCATTAGTGAGGCTCAGCCACATTCCTCAAACTGGACTGGCATTTCTCCCTCACCAGGGATACCTCTGCCTTGAGCACCTGTACACAAACCACAGGCCTGGAGGCTTTTTATGCCTCTGAATCACCTCGAGCAGAGCAGAAACAGGACCTCGAGTCCAGCAACAGCACTTGCTACAATTAATCAAACCGAAATAAAAACCCAGGCACCAAACCCAATATCCCCCCAGCACAATCTCTTTATTAGCAGGATCTGCAGAAATCTTCAACAGAACTAACACTGCCTGCATGATAGTTAGTCCTGCTGGGGATAGAAATGGTACCTTGAGAGAAGAGCACAGCATCTCTGTCTCTCCCAGCATCTTCTGGAGTGACTCTATTGTGGCATTGCGCACATCCAGAGTCTCCCTCAGCTTGTCCACAACAGTCTGGCATTCCCGCTTTTCTTTCTCTGGAAAAGAAGAAACAAAAAGGTCATGGCCTGGTAACCCAGACTCCAGCTGCAGCCCAGCAGCAAGAGCACACAGACTTGCTTGCAGGCTCAGCTATAGGCTGCCAGGATTCGGCCATTCCTGGAGAGAGCCATGTCTCTAAGTGCTGTCTGCACTAGGCTCTGTACTGAGCAATTGCTCCTCTCAGTGCCAGCAGGCTTCAAGATTTCTTTACTAAAGATAAAAAATTCCCTTTAATAGCTTTCCAGCGCCAGCCCTGCTAGCATTAAGATGATGTATCTTAACTCTTGCGTTTTCTCAAAGCCAAGCTGGCACAAGGAAATAATTCCTCTTGAGTTACACCAAGCTGTCATAGAGCTGGAAAACAGAGCTTTGTATCCATTCTCTCCACATGGAATCTTACGTGTCAGGAACCCTTTTAGGGGCCATTGGGCAGCTGTATGCAGTGGTCCATCAAGCTGCTGCATGCCCCTCACCAACCACAGCACCTACATCAAAGGGCAGGAGACAGTGACACTGGCAACACCGCAGGAGACGATAGCTTAAGTAGATTTTCCAAGTGCCCACTTTTTGCAGATCACAAAACCTTTGCATCCTGCTGTTCCCCCCCAGCAATCCAGGAGCAAAGCACATGACTCTGATTACCAGAGAGAAGGCGGTAGAAAATACCACCAGTTTTCTATTTGTTTTGTGGAGACAAGGGAAGGACAGCTCAGAAAGCAACAACCACCACCAGGAGCTGCCATACCTATGCAGGGAACAGCCAGCACTGCTGAGAAGCTCAAAGCAGTTGGGTAATGAGGGAGAGCAGGAACCCCTTCACCTAACCCTGCTGACAGCACGGTAAAATTTTCAGTTCACCATCTTTGGTCTCTGCTAAAACTGCCTGTGGCTCCAGCCTGGCAATAGTAGAAAGCCAAAGAGTGCCATTCCAAAAAGCTTGTTCTCCTTGCAAGCCATCCAGTTTCAAATACTGCCTCCATATCCTGTGGAAGCATGACCTGCAGTGAAGCTTCACTGCTCAATCAGGGAGTAAAAGAGACATGTGGAACTGAGGAATAAGAGAGGAATGTGTTTCAGCAGAAGCATGCAGGTGGCTTCTCCGTCGACCTGAATAACCCCTTCCCAGCAGAGGCAGTGCCTGGAGATGCTCCCTTGCATTTGCAGGGACTCCACACCCACCAAAAGAGTTAGGGCTTCCCCCTCCTCTGTTCTCAGCTGCCCAGAGGCAGATGGCAGGAATCAAACCCCTCCATGCTGCAGGAATGAGTTTTCAGCTCATTCAGCGTGCCTCCCACAGAGTCTGCTGGGTCTGCTCGGAGCTCGGTACCTCTCGAGCCATTTGCAGGCTGATCAGAGCCTGGCAGCTCCACAGCTCCTCTGCAGCGTGCAGAGCAGAGCACAGCTTCACACGGAGAACTTATACACAGGAACCAGCAGAGAGCAGAGTACCCACAGCAAAGGAGGCAGGAGGTGGGAAGGAGCTTCGCATTCCCAGTATGAAAAGAGAATGGGACAGGGAATGTCAAATCCAACCTCTACTCACCAGAAGCTGAGAAGATTAGCAGGCCTTCAAGCAGTTTTTCTTGGATAATATCCTAGCAAGAATCCCAGCCACCTTCCTCAGAAGATCTGGCTCTCTACCAAGTCACTAAACTCAACCAAGCTGGCAGGAGAACAGGCCTCAGAATAGAGACGTGCAGACCATCCAATTCTGCTCTCAGGCTAAGGACTGAATCCTCAATCTACTGGCTATTCATGTCTGTCTCGTGCATGCAGGGAACGCAGAGGAAAGACAACTCTTGGGGCGTGGGTGAGCCCCCAGCATTCTTTAAACATCTTTTTTTCCTCCTTCTGCTAGCATGTTTTAGGATTTCTGTCACTTAGACTGACATTTTCCTTTTGCTGCTCATGACTCATGTTCTGATGACAGGCTGCCTACAGACGATGCTTAAAACCCATCGACAAGTCTCCAGGGCTTTTGCTTTTCCTGCCTCCCTCAAACATCCTCTAAAATTAAAGATGGGAAGATACAAGTGTATGCACACTGAACTCAGTCTGCTCTTTGCACAACACATGTGGCACTGCAACAGCCAAACAAATCCAAAGCCTTCCCACTGCTGCTTTTGGACACCACCTTCACCCTCTCATCAGTTGGAGCAAATGAGCCTTTGCCATATGCAGCTGTGAGTTTCCCAGCAAGAAAACTAAGGCTTTTGCTTTCAAGCCTGCTCCAGATAGAGCTTTGCTGCAATTCTATAAGCTTGTGATTAGGAAGTGGGCAAAAAAATTACTACTTGTCTAAACTTGCAGTGAACTCCTCAGTTACAGCAAAGCTGGGCCAGGCTGTAGACTCAGGCTCTGTCATATAAACTTTGCATCACTGTAGGTGTTTTGGCCTCAGAAACAGCTACAAAGAAGTTGCCCTAGTGAAACAGTTTGCAGCCTGAACCATGCCCTTGGCTTCAGAGAGGGGTGGCCTCTGCACAGGGGTTCCTCAGACCTGGGCAAGCCACCTGAACAGGTAGAGCCCAGGAGCTGCTGATTGTAGGCTGCTGATCCCCTGCAGACAGCAGGAACTCACCTTTCAAGGAGAGCTGGGCCTTCACCTTGTCCAGTTCATTCTGAAACACAATACAGAGAACGCCATTAGGAAACACTCTGTGGAGATGCTTTCACCAGATTTTAAAAAGACCCAAGAGGTTTCTCAGCAGAACTTTTGGATCAGGCAGGTACTAAGGAGGGAACATGGAAACAAGAAGCACAGAGTTGCAAGCCCGAACTATCACAGGGAATAGAAAGAGCACCTCCAACTGGCATTCTTCAGGGGAAGAAGAGAGGATCACAGCTTCATCTTAGCCTTGTCAACCTTGTGTTTCTCACACTGTCAGTCATCCTGTTTTAGCTGAATAATTTTGGAAGGCTCTCAGGGAAACACAGGAAGTCAGGAAAGAACAATTTTTATAATGTTTTACCTAAACAAGGCAATAAGGGAGGGATGTTGCCAGACTAACTGCATTACTGAGAGTTCTTTAAACTGAAGTGAACTTTAATCACATGCAGGTGGGAGACAGGAGGACACATCCAAACACCCAAAAAGGTAACCAAGCATGCACTCAAACATGTTGACAGACACTGAAGTCACTGCAGTTCAGGATGCTGATATGAGCTAGCAGCTCAATCGAATGGCTGGAAACAGATCACTGAGAAGCCAATCCATAACACCCCAACTGAGAATGCACGTCTCCTGGGTACCACAAGGGTCTGAGCAACATCAACTATTTCTAGTGCCTTCATCAAGGATCAGAGAGAGGCAGCAAATGCCCTGCAGTTTAAATTAAAGAAAATGAAGTGATATAACTTAACACTGGCGAATAGCCAAAGGAAATGTAGAGAGGTTAAAAAGAGAGGCTATTTATATCTATATATCTATATGTATATTTAAAATAAAAACCAGAGAGATGAATATATGCAGGAAAGTGTCAACAGAAGATGACTTAAAAAGCCGTGTTAGAGAACTGCAGAGGAAAGCACATAACAAGTCAGGCAGGAACTGCAGTGGAATAAAACCACAATAAAATGCCAACACAGGCACACAGATCTGTGCAACCCAGAATGCTACATGCAAATCTGAGCCAGGAATAGCACCAGCAGTGACCACGGCTCTGATGGGACTGGAGCTGGGCTCTGCTAGTGACAATAAAGGCAGGAAAGAAAATGTGGGATGTAAAGCTTGGTAAGCAGCAGGGACTAAATGCAAAGCCTAGCAGAGCTGACTGGGATTTGCCCCAAGAGGCACAACTGCTGGAGGGAATGTGGAATTAACTCTGCTGCAGGAACTATTCTGAAGTAGCTTCCTCAGAGTCCTATTCAGGAACGATTAGTGAGCTCACAAGATGTGCTAATTATCATGATAGCAAAGAAACCCTGGGCTACTTCAGGCAGCTATGTAACATTACCTCATTCATTAACTTAATCTGAAATCCCTCATCCTCCACCACAGCTCCTAAAAGCTGCTCCCAATTTTCTCTCCTCTGAGAGAAGTTCTCCTCTCTCTGCAAGACTGAGTTACAAGACCACATTTTCCCAAGATAAAATGAATATGTCCTGACCACAAACAGACAGCTGCCCTCCAAGGCTTCTACCTTCCCCAGCAGGTTTACAGGCAGGAATCCTCCCCCCACCTCCTCTTCACCAAGCTGAAATCTCATTTGGAAGAACTCTGCACTCCCTAGATCACAAGCAGCTCTTGACAGACTCATTGAGGTGTTATACTCCAAAACTCACCCTTTTCCTCCTCTGGGAACAGCCACATGGAGACTGTTCTGCTCACAAGGATGATCTTTAAATTCAATATAGGCTAAACCCAGTTTCAGTAGTGGAAGAAATGCTTGGACAATTAGCCTGTGGTCTGCAGCCACTCCAGGGATCCAGGTTCCCTCTGGTGTTTATATTGAAGTTTTAGCCTGGAGGTGGAAAGCAAAGCAGCCCCAGCATTCCTTTGGCTGTAAACATTTCAGAGTAACAGCAAGATCGAGGAAGGAACAGTAACAAAGACTATTACTATTCAAAAGATAATTTGGCTAGTTCTGCAACAACAGGAAGGGGTTTCAGATTATGAGGGAGCTCTTCTGACCACTTCACTGGGTGCCAAAGACTGACTCTCCAAAGAGAATCCCAAGCTTGCCTCCTCAAGATGACAAGCAGACCACAGCTACATACTTTGCTTTCTAGCACACCCTTTTTGTGGCAGGAGGCCAAATGCTCATTCCAAGACAGCTGTAGGCTGCACAGATACAGCTCCAGTTGATTACAGAGATGAACACCACTTTATGCCCAGGCTCTTGGAAGGCCAGGTTTGTGTTCATTACAAACCTTGGAATTTTTTTTTTTTTATTTTCAGGTGAAGTGTTTCCAGCTGAGGATGTCAGAAATTCTTATCCTCTGAAGAGCCTAGGCTTGGCCCACCATGTGTCTGCTTTGAACTGCAGCCTGGCCAGAATCAGACACTCCATCACAGACAGACCTCACATCCAGGTAGACATTAGTCCCTCACTCATTGTGAACAAGACATCTATGTTCTTAAGATACTCCATGTCTTCCAAAAACGAGGCAGCACACATGAAACTGGTGACAAACACAGCAGCAATCTGAACAGCACACACAGCAGTGAATAGCCAAACAAGCTGATGGCGCTGATTTACTCAGAAAAGTATTTGATTCCTTCCATTGGTGACCTCAGAGCCCCGATTAAGCAGGCTGTACATTGAGGATAGGTGTTGCTCTGACAGACACACACAAGACTCAAAGGAACAGGAGGAGTTACCATTAAGCTTGCTGTACAGGAGCAGCTCCACAGTCCTACCCTTGAGCAAGGGAGCAGTTCTGCACAGCCTGCCTGGAGCAGAAGGCTGAGGGAATCAATTTTGGATCCTGGGTTGGGGGTGAGAGAGAACAGGAAGATTTTCTAGGGCGATTCTCTCCAGGCAACCCATTTCCGAGTCACTCATCTCATCACACTCGTGAGAATGGATCTCAGTACGTACAAAAGGAAATGTTCATCTGCTGTGAGGGCACACAGCTCCCAGTGCCCAGAGATGCTCCTCCATTCCTCAGCACACTTTGGCCCTCGGTTTTATTAGTGGTGGTCTTTGAGAAAGACAGTGCTACTGACATTCTAGTCTGGCTGGCTTTATTTTAAAGACATACAAAGTACATATAGAATTGTCATGGCAACTGCTAATTATGGTAATTGCTGCACATGCTGCTTCTAAACACAAGAGGGTACAAGCATCCCATTATACCAAGGTCAACCGGCCACTCTTTTTTTGGAACAAATAATTCCAAGATAGAAGGAACCCTGTTTCGTTCACACTACACAAAGGAGAACATGGAACAGCCACTCTGTTCATCTCTACTCACACTCAACTCTCCACACCCAAAGGTGGCACTTGGAGCACACCACTCAGGATCCTGCCAGGACCCAGTCTCCACATTGTTCACTGCTGCTAGTGTGGCTTCAGCGATCCCTTTCCTAATCTCTCTTGAGGAATCATGACCTCATCATCACCCTGCCCCACATCCTTCAATCTGCACAAACAACCTCCCTGCACAGAAGGGAGGAGAAGGAGGCACTTCTTCCAATGGGCCCTTCTTTCCGGAGGGGTTAGCAGGGCTCACACACAACTGAGCCACAGATACCAACAGCAATTCACTGCATCTGGGATTTCCCTTCTCCTGCCTTTGGGAACAGCTCTGTAGCCTCACTCCCAAGGGAGGAGCAGTAGTCCAATACGATGCTGTTTCAGGAGGTTTCCAGGTAAAGTGAGAAGCAGAAGGAAGAGCAGGAAGTAGAGGAGGCTCCTTGAGTCACCACATGGGATTTAGTCGGGGGAATGCTAAACCACCACAGAGACTGATATACTTCAGGTCAGAAACATGAGCACAGCAAGCTCCAGCTTGGGAAGCATCTGCGGGCAGAGGACCAGCAGGCCAGGCCACCCTTTCAGAAGGCTGAAGCATCAAACGAAGAAAGAACCTCCCGTCAAGTTACCTGCAAGCTCTCAGCATCCGGTGCTGCTTCCTCCTCCAGGGTAACATCAAAAAACAGCTTATTGATGATGTGTCTTTTGCTGACCTAAACACAAGAGACAGAAGAATTTGATAGGCACAAATACAGAAACAACGGATATAGAAGACAGATGGAGGGGGAGAAGGTACTGTCTTGTGACAAGGCCATGAAAGGCAAATCAGATCACGTGTTTGACACCATTAGTGGTGATGGTCTGCTTTGGCTCAACAGCACAGCAGCAGACCCCCCACTCAGTTTCTGGGAGTGTGACTCCAGCCAAGCTCTTGAGCTGCAGCAGAAAGATTCAGACATTTCTGAATCGAGCGCAGTCTGTTCTCTGGCAGCTCTGCCCCAAGCAGCTGATGCTGAGCTAACATGATGCCAAATCCTAAGACAGAAGTACGTGCTGCTTTCTGCAGGCAGAAGGTGCTGTAATTGAATTTGATAGCTCTCCACACCTCCCCCATGCAGTTACAGCTTTGTGTTTTAAGTATTATATACAGTCATGACACCAGTTAATTGCATGGTTACTGCCACATAAGATGTTATTTCGCGATAACTCCATGGTAACCCAGAGATGTAAGAGGCAGAGAAGAACAGAGGGAATCAACAAGTCAGGGAAGGAACAAGGGCCAAGACCTTGAGAGAGGAAAGAATCACAAACACAGAATAAGCCTAAGCAGCGGCTGGCTAAAAATTTACATCTGAGAGCAAGGAAACATCTCCTGCAAACACTATATGCCAAGACCTACGGGCAGCATGAAGTCTGGTGACACAAGCGACTTCAAAGAAGTTCAGATCCCAGTTAAGCCAATGGAAACCCAAGCCTCAGCTTCCTATCTCAGAAGCAGGGCACACCCTTCCTTCTCTCCCCAGCCATCGCTTTTCTCAAGGGGGTCGAGAACTGCTAAGCCAGGAAGAGGGGTTGTAAGGCCCATGTGCAGCAGAATGGGCTGTTCACCTGACAGCAGTGGGCTGGGCATGCCAGAAACACCAGCCAGGTGTCCCTGTGAAGCCCTTGCAGCCCCTCCTGTGTTCATACCAATACTTATCCAGACTAAGTAAAAGCTGTGAAAACCCAGAGCTCCTTTTGAAAGGAGCTGCAGTGCAGACAGTGACAGGGCACTCTCAGCCCACTGCAACCAGAAGAGCTGTGGAGGGGAGTACAACCTCTCAGCCTCTGCAGAGTCCCAAATGACCAAGTCCCTCTATATTTTACCGTGAGCCTTTTTCCACTATCACCCCAGGCCACAGCTCCTGGGTGCCACTGCAGTGCACTGTGCCACAGGTGTGCACAAGGGATGGCTTTACCTGGTTTCTACACTGCGGGCATGTCCGGCTCGGTGCAGTTTCAAACCACTGGAGGAGGCTGAGAAACAAAAGGAAAACATACAGTAAATCCTTAAAGTGCTGGAGCACTGCTTCCAGGGCCATCCTCCAGCTCCCAAGGAGACAGCAGGATGTGACTCTGCATCACATACTAGAGCAGAGCCGCAACCCTTCAGTCCAGCGGTGTGTTCCACAGGCATGCTCCACCCGCATCTCCAAGACAATTCCTGGCTGAATTTAGCATGTGAGCTTATCTTTAACAGGGCAGAGCTTTTGCAGAGCTCAGATCTCTCTGGGAGACAGGCTTTGAACAGCCGCAGCGTTGCAGGAGCGAGTGGATCCACACACGAGCTGCTCTATCAGGATGTGGCAGCTGAGATCCCAGCCCAGTCAGCTCCAAGGGGTGCCACTGAACACAGATCTGAGGAGCAAGGGGCACTGGGCTGGGCTCTGCTCTGGGATAACAAATGCAAACCTGCTGGGCTCCTCAGGAGAGCCACTAATACGTTTTGCAACCAAGCCATCATGTCACACTGGAAAGGTTTATTTTGGGAGCAGGGTAATGATTTGGAGCTGGCAGGTTACCTTTGGAAGCTCTCCCTACTCTGCTGGCTGCTGGAAGAGAGCAGGCCCGAGCAGTGCTGCTGAGTGAGAAGTGACAATCACACCCGTGGTCCTCTCCAAGCTCATAAGCTAAGAAAGCAAATACCCACCCTCCCCCCACACAAAGTTTATTTCCTCAGAAGAACCATTTCCTTTCAACACAGACACTTGCAACACAATCCTAGAAAAGCATGGAATGCCAGGACTGCTCCACCATAATCCAACACGCTGCAACACTCGCCTTTCCGGAGAAGGGAGACTGCAGGCAGCACAGCGACAGAATCACAGAATCAATTAGGTCGAAAAAGATATGAGATCACCGACTCCAACCTGTGACCGATCACCACGATGTCAAATGATACATCCAGTCTTTCCTTAAAGACCTCCACGGACTGCGACTCCACCACCTCCGCGGACAGCCCGTTCACCGTGTAATCACACAGCTCGGACTGCTGCAGCAGCTCCGTGAGCTCCTCAGAGCCCTCGCGCGGGGCCACAGAAGGTGCCCGTGACTAACACCCCACGGCCCAGCCCCAGCCCGCCCGCCCCGGCGCTCACCAGGCCTGGTGGAAGGTGTGCCCGCACGGCACGGCCGCAACGTCCCGCTTATGGTCGAAGAAGTCGGAGCAGATAGTGCAGTAGGCGCGGATGGGCATGGTGGGGCCGGGGAGTTCAGGTGGCCAGCGGAGGTTAAAGGCGGGACTCCGCAAGGTCGCGGCGCTGGGGCCGGAGCAGCCGCGCGGCTCTGCGCGGTTTAAACGCGACCGCGAGTGCGCCGCTTCCGGCCCGCTCCGGAAGTGACCTCAGGGGATCCCGCGCGGGGGCCAAGGGTGGGGCGGGATCGAGTGGGCGTGGCACCTAAGGAGGGGCCGGGGGCGGGGCCTGTGGGAGCGGGCGGGGACTCGCGCCCGGCCCGTGCCCCACGGAACCCAGCGATGGCAGCCGGGATCCTTCCCGGGATCCATCCCGGCGGCGAGCGCTCACGGGGTCCCGCTGGCCGGGCAGCGGTGCCGCTTCCAGCTCGCTGCTTCTGGCTCAGCTCCGTGCTGCCGGCACGCGTGGCAGACCCCCGGCCCCACAGAGAGACTGGGCAGGCGGCGCTGGTGCTGTCTCAGTTTGTCCTCAGCGGGGTCTTTATTTGCCAGAGATACAGCGGCGGGGCGCGGGGCGGCTGCGGCAGCCGCGGGCAGAGCCGGCCCTGCAGGCATGCAGCTGCGAGGGGGG
>VXBI01014248.1:523591-689138 GCA_013397375.1 Toxostoma redivivum
GCGGGTGGTTGCCCACCCGGGGGGTTCCTACCTCCACGGGGGCCCCAGACGGGGGCAGGCGCAGCTCGCGGGGCAGGCGACACGTCACCTCGTTCTTCAGGACATTGGGGTGGCAGTCCCGGCCCCCCACCGTCATGGTGATGTTCATGCAGGTGGCCACGGCATCCAGCCCCAGTTGCTGCCCAGACAGAGCACCGTGAGCTCGGGGGTCCTGGCAGTGGGATCCCCTACTCTGGCTCACCCCAGTGCCCCACGTACGTGCACCTCGACCTCATCATCGCCGGGCTTGAGGCGGAGCCGCCCGCCGTCCTTCTCCAAGGGGTAGAGCTTGGGCCGGGAGTAGTAGCGGAGGCGGAACAGCCAGCGGCCGTGGGCGCCGTCCAGCAGCACGCTCAGGTTCCCCAACACCACCTCCACCTTGCTCTCGAGGGGGAAGGCTGGGCTGTGGCACAGCAGCCGCTCCGGTGCCAGCGGGCTCTCACACTCCTGTGGGCAGGGAGATGCTGAGCACCGGCTCAGAGTGTGCCCAGGGGATTGAGGTGGGGTAGGCAGGGCCGAGGGGCGATGGCCCCACACCCCGGTGCTTACTGTGGCTTGGGTTAACACGCCACCGGCTTCAAAGCGGATCTTGGCGCGATACACAGAGTTCAGGTGGGTGCCGATGACGGTGAGCAGCGAGCCCCTACAGTGGACAGGGATCATGTTCCCCGGGCTGCACATGGTCCCCAGGGTACCTGCAGTTCCCAGCACCTCATCCAGCCCAGCCAGACTGTTCCCTCACCCAGGGGAAAGGAGCCCAAGCACTCACTCAAAGCTGCAGCTGGGGACGATGGCGGATACAGTGGGGTCAGGGCGGTACTGGAAGGGCACGGGGACAGGGTACACCTCCCCGTCGATCCACAGGGCTACCCAGGCTGCGCCCAGGCCACCAGCGGCGGGAGCCGTGCATTGGATTGTCCCGTTGTCCTGCCTGGAGACACGACAGCCGTGGCTGGGGGGACACCGGGACTGCAGGGGCTCCTCGTGACCATCCCGTGCTGAGGACCCTGCTGCGCCAGGTGAGGGCGGGGCAGAGGTGTACCTGGGCTGCCCGGTCAGGGCACACTCGGAGCCATTGACCATCACCCGCCAGCTGCTCCCTGCCGAGAGGTGTGTGCCATGGAGTGAGATGTGGGTACCACCCCCCCGGGGGCCAAACGGGGGGTGCAGGGCACTGACGTTGGGTTCCTAAGCAGAGATGGGGTCAGTGGGATGGGTGAGTGAGCCAAATCCCCCCAGCCCTGCCAGGGGCACTGCCAGTATGGAACCATACCACGAAGACGAAGCCGCCGAGGGTGGCAGAGCCGCTGACACGGAAGCCAGAGGGTCTGACGGGCTCCTGCACAGTAAGCACCACATCGGCTGGACCCCTCAGTGCTGCCGGGCCCCCCGGCTCCAGCTCACACACCAGCACATCCACGAACTCCTTGCGGCGCGAGGTGGGCGGGGATCTGTGGGAAGTGATGGGGGATCAGCCCCAGGCCGGGGGGCAGCCCCAGACGCCCCTCTCTACTGCTGCTCTCTGCCAGCACTGCTGCACACCTGTAGCTCTCGCTCTCCCCGGGCAGCACGGTGCAGCCTCGCCGTCCCACTGCCACCCGGTAAGCGCCGCGGGGGCTGCGGCTGGGCTCGGGGTCAAAGCGGGAGCGGAAGGTCATTCCACAGAGCGTGATCCGTGTCCGACCCTTTAGCGGGGCACTCCGGGGGTGGAACTGTGGGAGAGACACCTGTGTCACCCCAAGCCCCCAAAGTCCAGTGACTGCTGTGGGTCCAGAAATATCCTTCTCTGAGGAACACAACCCATCCCAGGGAGGGAGTCCCACCAACACACCACCCCATTTGCCATGTCCCTCCCCATCCAAGTGCCTGGGAGGTGTGAGGAGCAGGGGGACAGCAGCGCAGACCTACGTCGGTGAGGACGGGTGGGCAGCTGTCCTGGACCCAGTGGCCGGGGCACTCGTGGCGGCGCCTGCACCCATCCCCACACCAGCCGCAGCCCATGAAGCGCTCGGCGCGCAGGCAGTGCTGGCACGTAGAGAAGTGGCGACAGCCAGGGCCAGTGACGTTCAGGAGCCACACCTGGGGATGGAGAGTCGAGGTGAGTGGGATACATGGAGCTCCATGCACACCTTATGCCCCTCAGACCTCCCACTCACCTTGGTGCCAGCAGTGAAGAACAGTGAGTGGCTTTGCAGCCCCATGGCGCCTCGCACTGGCCCTGGCTCTCCCAGGGAGAAGTTGGACAAGGTCAGAAGGTAGAAGCTGGAGCGCTGGAGCAGCATCTGCACAGGGCACAGCAGGGGGCTGAGCATACCCCATAGCCTGCCAGGACCTGTCATCCCACCCAACCCCCCATCCTACCTGGAAGATGCGTCCTTCTGCTGTGCCTAGGTGGGCCACAGTGACATCTCCCATGGCGGTGACGAAGAGGGAGGTGAGGAGGACACCTGTCAGCTGCCCATTGAACAGGTCCACTTTGTGGGAGGCAGCAGGGACGAGGGTGGGCTGATCCCAGCACCTGGTGTTGACCACTGGTGCTGAGAGGTTCACCTGTGGCCAAACAAAGGGGTGGGTGACTTGAAGCTGGCTCTGGCACCCCGACTCCTACACCTTCACAGGTCGGCACCAGCTTGAGCTGTGAGATATTTTGGGGCAGCACCAGATTGCATAAGTTCCCCTCCAGGCTGGGAAAATTTTGGAGAAAAAACACATCGGCAGGCCGTCCCTCAGTCCCCCCATGTGGCGTCAGATCCTGCCCTCCCCTCTCACCCCATCTGGATATAGTTATTCATGCTGGCACCACAGGATACACATTCCAACCCCAGGATTGGGGTTGCAACAGGATGCAATCTCCCTGACCCCTAGAGCTCAGCAAGGGACTGGGGTTGAAGAGAGAAACCAGGAGCCATGGGATTTCCCCTGGACCCCCCAGTGCAGAGGGGCTGGGGTCCCTTCTGAGTTTCCCCTGCCACAGCGTGAGTCAGCAGCAGTGAACTGTCAGCTCTGTGCAGGAAGAGGAGGGGATTTGGCTGCACCTTGCCCTGAGCCTGGCTGAGGACACAAAAACTTGTGTCATGTGTTGGGATGAGGGGGCCCTGCCAGGGTGCCCACCCATCTGCATCCTGGCCGTGTCAAGGCTTGTACCTGGGACACAGTGTTCCTGCCCCGCGGCTGCGGCAGATGGGAAGCCCCAGTGACTAATTACACTTCCGCCTGTGGTTTATTTGCCCAGAGAAGGCGGTGGCTGGGCCTGGGGGACAAGGCAAGAGCAGCCCGCACCTCACACATCCAGTCTGCAGAGCACCGAGGCCCTGTGGCTTTCCCACCCCTGCACACATAAACAAGCTGGAAGAGGGTGGCTGGGGCCCAGGGACAGTCATCACAGGGGCCAGAGTTGAGGCTTCTGGGGAGGCCGTACCAGGAGAGGAATTGGCCCAATGCACAGCATGTGGCAGTGTGCCCATGTACCAGTGAGGTGGGGGGCTCAACAGAATCCCTGCCTGCACCCAGCCTCTTGGTGCAGCCGGGGCTGCCGGAACACAGCAGCCCCTACAGTAGCTGGTGGGTGGCTGCTGGGCTGACTCACACCTGGGTGATGCCACTCTCCCCTTGCTCTACCCCACCCCACCATCCATCCTGCTCTACCAGTGTTTCCCAGCTCCTGAACCCACTTTCTCACATCCGAGCCCACCCCCAGGGTTCCTGGGCTGGATGCAGTGCAGGGTGGAGCAGGTACTCACATTGTGTGGGCAGTACTCCACTGGCTGGAAGAAACTGAGCCCCCGCAGCAGTGGCTGGTGCCCAGTGCCACAGCACTTCTCCATGCCCTCTTCCATGGCCTGATTGAGGAGGCGGAGGGGGAAGGCGCAGACGGCCGAGTTCTCCTGTGGCACTCGGCTCTCTGGCTGGCTCTCGGCAAAGGCGCCGAAGAGCACCATGTCGGTGTTGTTGATGCCCAGGTCGCGGGCCAGGCGTGCACCAGGGCGGGCGGTGTGGGCTGCCTGCAGCACATTGTAGGCAATGTCCCTCTCAATATCCTCCTCTTTGCTGCGCCGGCGCCGGCGCTTGGACTCGAAGCGGCAGTCGAGGACGAGCTCGCGGTAGCGGCGCAGGTCACGCTCGTGGGTGCTGAGCCGTGCCAGGCGCGTGTGGTACACTGTTGATCCCGGCCGTTCCGGCTGCACCATCAGGAAGTAGACGTGGTCCCCGTCGGCAAAGGAGTGCACGTAGTGGATGGTGTAGTTGTTGCGGTATTGAGGCAGCACTGTCAGCCACTGGAAGTCATCTGAAAAGCCATCCAAGGTGCCCTTCAGGCGTCGGACAGACACCGATTGTGGGCTGTACTGTGCTGCCACACTGCTGTTGATGGTGGAGCCGAGGTAGAAGAAGGAGGCGTAGGAGGTGGCCACCACAGTGGCACTGGTCCCCAGTGGGCTGACCATACAGTCAGGGCAGAACGCAGGACTGTTCCCCATGGCTGAGTACAGGCAGTGAGTGACTGTGATGGCCACCTTACCATCCTGCACCTCTAGCTGGTGCTGATAGCACAGCCCGTGCTGTGCCGTGCCACAGCTGTACAGCCATGGCTCCAGCGGGTCCAGCAGCAACAGGACATTGTCTGTGTCCTCAGGGCCATCTGTGGTGGCTGGGCACAGGTGACAGATCTCACACTTGGCACTGCCCACGGGGCCCGTGATAAGGACAGAGAGCAGGTGCAGCTCGGGGCTGACCAGCAGAATCCGGTTGCGGACTGCCACAAAGACAGCGACTGGGCCATCGGAGTCAGTGAAGACAGCGACATTCTGGATGGGGCTGCCAGCATCGAGGCTGGGCGGTGTGTAGGGGATGGAGAAGTTCCTGGTGGAGCTGTAAAGGATGCGAGGACACTGCCAGGCACCCGCACCCAGCAGGGCCAGGGAGAGCAGCAGCCAGAGACACACACAGCACAACAGGCCCATGCTGTGTAGTGCCACTGGTGTAGGGTTATCGATGGTGCTCAGCACCCAGCAGGCTCAGAACATGTGGAGGATGGGCCACCATTGCATCTGCCAAAATTAAAAAAGGAACAGTTTTACCCGCTTATTTTAGGTGAGGACCCGGGCACAGCCACAGCTGAATGTCAGTTGGGGGTACCAGGGTTCCCAAGGGCCAGATGATGATGGGTAGTCCTGAGGGAGGATCAGTCACACCAAACCTCTTCCGAAATACCATGAGTAGGAGGTGATGCCAGGCTGCCTGTGGCAGAGGGACAAATCCTGCCTTCTGCCACCTACAGACGCTGCCTGTCACCCTGGGACATCTCTGCCCTGCAATGACCCATTCCGGGGACTGGGATAGGGACCCTGCCAGCCCCCGGGACAGCAACGGGGACTGGGGATCCCTGTGGGACTAGGACAAGGTCCCCGCCAGCCTCCCAGGATCCCGAAACAGCCCCGGCCTCCACCCCTGGCCCCGCAGCAGCTCACCAGGTCCGGGGTCTCCACTGGGTCCGGCTGCCCCTGCCCCGTCCTGTCCAGTCCGGTCCGGTCCGGTCCGATCCGAGCGGTGCCGGGCGGCAGGGCGCTCACCTGGGCGCTGCCGTGGGGTGCCGTGCGGTGCCGGGGACAGGGCGGAGCGGAGCGGGGCCGGGACGGAGCAGGCGAGACGGGACGGGACAGGGCGGAGCGGGCTGGGCGGGTCCTGCCTCCGCACCGCCCGGGGCTCCCCGAGAGCCGGCATCGGCACACGCAGCCCGGGGGGACGGGGGTGTTCGGGGAACACGGAGATCGCAGTACCCGGAGAGTCGCTGGGGACTGCCGGGGGGACAGGCACGGCTGGGCACGGTGCCCAAGAGGCGCACCGGTGTGAATCAGGGCGATTGGAACACGGGTGCAGGGCTGGCACAGTGCCTCGGCTGCCCGCTGCAGGTCGGGGTGGCCGTCAGGGGATCTCCGTGGCTGGGAGGTGGCTGCCAGCAGTATCCCTGGGTACGAGTGGGGTCCTGCATGTCGGTACCCCTTGGCCCCGCTGCCATAGGGACGGCTGACATCCCGACCCTTGTAATCGGAATTGCCGCTTCCCCAAAGTTTCCGCGGTGGGACCGCGTTCGCTGCTCGCTTCCAGGCCAACAAGACAGCCTTAGGGGGTGCGGCAGGCTCAGCATCGGAGTTCCTAGCTGGGAGAAAAGAGGAGGGCTGGCAGAGCCACAGCTTTGCCAGGGGGGCTGTTGTGCCCATTCTGTGTCTCATGTCCCTTTCCTCCCTGGCTGCCGCAGTGGCAGGAGGTGCCAGCACCTCTGGGAGTGACTGCTGTTCGTAGGAATGTGGGAAGATCCTTTTACATCCCGATCCATACATGAATTTGCCCTCCAAGTGCCCTGCTGCCCTCGGACGCTGGGGCCACAAATCCCAGCTTTGCACATGGACCTTTCCTCCTGGCGAGCAGGGCGCTGGGGACTTTGGTGCCAGGAGAGGCTAAGCCTGCCGAAAACGCCCTGTGCCTGCCGCCCAGCCAGCCCTGGCCCTCCCAACCTCCCGCCCCGTGTTGTGCAAGGCCCGGCAGTTCCGCTGGCTCCGGGCCTTACCCAACAGCCCCTTCCTCCGGCTGCGCCTCTGCTCGGTTTCGACATGAGCTGGCCGTGGCCAACTCAGCCCGGGAATTTTGCCACTCCCAGTCTCCAGCCAGCGCCGCCTCCTGCCAGCACAACCCCGGCAACCTCCCACCATTCCCAGGCAGCTTTCCTGGCTCCCAGCAGATGCCCGGGGCTGGACTGCACCGTACCAAAACTTGGAACAAACTTCCCCCTCAGTTTGGTCCTCCCCTCACTCCATCCAGGAATGCGACAAGACTTAACTTAGGGTCCAGATAATGTTTATGAGCAAAGACAAGCGATTACACTCTGGCAGGAGCATAAATACAGGAGCAGATCCCTGTGCTAGCCCTGCCAGATCCTTCCCAGCTCCCTCTGTGCCGGGGTGTCACCCTGATGGCTCTGGCCCTCCTGCAACACCTATTCCAGCACTATTCAGACGGCCCCAAAACATGGAGTTGGGCCGTTCACAGGTACTCAGGCTCACACCAGTGCCTGGAGGTGCAGTTGGCTCCGTGTAGTTGGCTCGAGGGGCTGGGTTTGGGGGACAGGTGCTCCCGTGCCAAGGGGAAAACCCTCCATGAGCTGGGGAGCACCATGGCCCTGCACTAGGGGGGTCTCCAAGGAGACGTGCTTAAGGTGCCCCTTTTAGGGTCCACTACCCACAGCCAGAACCATGAGCCCACAAGCACCCTGACAAACACCTCAGTTCTCTGGAGCTGCTCTGTGTCCCTGTGGTGAGTTGGGCAGGACCCTGCTGTCCCAGCTGGGGCAGGCTGACCCACCCTGCCTGCCAGCATCCCCAGGGACAGACATTCTTTTCACAGCCACAGTGGGAAGGGTCCAGGATCATACAGATGCCAAGGGGCAAACCTGCTCTGGGACTGCAGACGCTCCCTGGCACTTGGGGGGTCCAGGTCCCCCAAGGCAAGGAGAGGAGCAGTGTGTGCCCCAGACCAGCCCTGTCTCTTGCCAGGACAGTGTCACCCGTCATCTGCGGGCACAGCAACATAAGGGTCCCCTGAGTGCTGCCACATCTCCCCTGGGGATCCCCACCCTTGGCACAGCCACAGGATCAGAGAAGGGAAGTGCCAGGCACAGAGAGCATGACTCAGGGGCTCTGCTCCCCTCCAGTAACCTGGGGTACCAGCAGCCCCACTCCAGGACCTCCACAACAAGGGATGGAGCTGGGGACTGCAGAGGAAGAGCAGACCCTCAGCTGGGGCACAGCCTGCAGCTAAGAAAAAGTCCTGTTCAGCCCCTTCCCTTTCCCTGTGCACCCCATCTCCAACATCCAGGTTGGACAGTCCTGCAGGTGGGGTTTCCCTGTGCTCTGGGGTCCCTGGGAATGGGCTCCCCAGCACAGCGGGGGCTCTCCCAGCTGGCTCCATGCCCTGGGTGATGCCTGATGCCCATCAGTACGTCTGGGGCGTGAGGATGAAGAGTCGGTCTTCCTCCTTGCGGATCCACTTCATGAGCTTGTTGACAGCATTGATGGCACCGGCCTTGGTCCCCAGGGGACTGTAGCATACATAGAGCTCAAAGGCATTGGTTACCTGGAGAAGGAATAGGACACATGCTGGGAACAGGACTGCACCCCACTTGGGGCTGGCACTCCATCTTCCCCTCATGGGCTACCAGCAACGGGCAGAGGGGCTCCAGTGCAGGGACAGGAAGTGGCAGTGGGGTACTCTAAATGGGTGGCATCTGGTTTGCTCAGAAGTGTGAGAACCAAGTCCTGGAGTTTTTCCTCAGAGTGGGTTTTCTCCATAGCACTGAGTTCACAACAGGACATGGTACAGCTCTTGGTGCCAGTATTCACCAGCTCCCACTGCTACTCCTGCCTGTCCCTCCCTCACACAGGGGCAGGCTCACCCCCAAAAGGACCATGCACAGTCTGGGGTCCTGCCAGGGGACCACGGAGCTGGTGCTGTGTAGTGTTACCACCCTCCTTCCCCAACACGCAGGAGCAGAAAAGACAGGCTCACCAAATCTCACCAACAGCCTTACCCACGCCAGGAGGTTCTCGCGGGGGCCTGTGAAATAGATGTTCTTCAGGGGCCGTGAAGAGTTGTGGGCCCGACTGTGCAGGTACTGATAAAGCCCCAAGAGCCTCTCCTTCTCCTCCTCCTGCACGTAGGGAGCCTCAATCTCGGGGCTGCAGGAACACAGCACTCCGTTAACCCCCTGGCAAAGGAGCTTGGCCCATGCCACGTGCCACAGCCTTGGCCCAGTGGGTCCCCAGGGCCTCACCTGGTGAAGAGCCCGGAGCTCTTGGACTTGTAGATGAAGTGCCGGAGGTCAGGGATGCCCACCTGGGCGACACTGTAGAAGGGGGTGCGCAGGGCCTCCTGCAGAGCGTGGTGCACCCCCCGCCGCCGCAGGCGCTCCTGGAAGCGCCGCTTGCAGTCGGACACGGTGAAGAAGTCCTCACGGTCAGTGGAGACCAGCAGCAGGCACAGGTCCATCTCCTGCTCCAGGTAGGAGATGTGGGCATGGAAGAAACCGCTGGAGTTGAACTTAGGGAGGCAAATGGGAGTCCAGGCTTCACCCTCCCGAAAAGAGGAAGAAGAGCTGATGAGGTTGAAGAGCAGATGGAGGTCAATGGGGTGAAGGAACTGATCCTTCTTCCTCACGAGAGACACTAGCTGGTTCCCAGACAGCAGAATGGAGAAGACCAGGCTCTTGGCCTTGGCCTGCTGCAGGCTGCTGCTGACAGCGTCCCGGACACTGGCGGCCAGGGGCAGGCAGCGCACGGCGCCCATCAGGAAGCTGGGGTCACGGGCCATGAGGTCCAGCAGGTTGTCAGTGATGCGCTCGGATCCAGCCAGGAGCCGGCGCAGGTCATAGTTCTGCTTCTGCTGGAAGATGTGGTTGAGTTGGGTCCAGGTGAGCAGGCTCAGAATCTGGTAGTAGATGTAGAGCAGCTCGTGGGCAATCTCCTGCTCTGACTGCCGAGTGCGTGCCACTGCCACCAGCACCAGCGGGCTCCTCCGCACAAAGACCACCTTGTAGCCATCTGCTTGGGAGGGAGTCCCCAGAGTCCGGGGACAGACCTGTGAGCCTGGCTCCCCAGGGCTACAGCGAGGCTGCAGCCTCTCCCCCCAGCAACCCATCTGCCCCTGGAGACAGTTGACATGGCCCATGGTGGCAGGCACATGGATGGGCAGGCCATGACCCCCCCATCCCATTCCCCCCCAGGGTGGTACCTGCATGGATGGACCGGATGGCGTTTTTCTCAGCCTCCAGGAAGGACACCAGGGCCATCATGACGCCCATGGTGCTGGACAGGGCCTCCTCAGAGCCATAGCGGGAGTACACGGGTTTGCCTGCCTCGCTCAGCACGAAGACGTGCTTCCTGTGCAAGCGCCAGGCGTCCATGGTCACATCCTCCTCCTCCTTCCCTGACAGCACTGAGTCGCGGCGGGTGGTCTGTGGGGATGGCTCCAGCTTCCCCTCCTTGCCTGGCCGCATCTCCTCCTCCAGGTCGAGGGCCATGCCTGTGAGCTGTGTGCTCAGCTCGCTGAAGTCCTTGCTGATCTGCTCCATGCTGCTCTGTTTGGCTGGCTCCCCCTGTCTCTCCTCTGGGCTCCGTGCCACGGCTGCCCCATCCTCGGGACTGGTCAGGTCCTCATAGGAGCGGGTGTGCACGAACATGGCTCCCTCCTGGCCCGCCCCTGGGAACAACAGGCCATGCAGCATCTGTCCATGCATCCCCCCTGCTGGGGGAGGGATGTAAAGGGGACCTGCCTCCTCTCCCCATCCCACAGCACCCTGCTGGTGGGGAGTCATGAGCAGGCCCATCTCCCCCTGCCCACAGGACTGCGGAGGTCCCAGCCTGCATGAGGAACTGTTCTTTCCCCCCTTGGTGGTCCATACCTGGCTCTGTGCCCTGTGCCAGCCCCGGCGTGGGGCTCTCAGACCTCTCCGCGTGCTGCCCATCTCCCGGTGCCAAGGACCCATTGGGCACTTCCCAGCTTTTCTTCTTGTGGACATCTGCAGCCATTCCTCGAGGCAAGGACCTGCACGTGACCCACAGTGTCACCCCTGTGTCCTCTCACTTTCAAAGCAGGCCCTGAAATGCTCTGTTCTCTAACGGGGCCAGGCCAGCACCCATGGCCCAATCCTGCTGGCTCAGCAGGCAGCAGCGAGCCCTGGTGAGATGTCAGGAAAGCTGCTCTAATCCAGCAGGATTTCCTCTCTCACGCAGCCCCAGCTCTTTCCAGTCCCCTGCCGACGGCATCTTTCATCCAGGCTTGGCCCCGATTTCCCCCATGAAAGCTGCTCAGCCTCCCTGTGCAGTGAGGGGGAAGGGACACGGCCCTGGATGGTGCTTGTCTCATGCACCGGAGATCCCAGAGGCCTCATGTTTGCAAAGGGAGGGGTTTATGACTGTCCTTGGACCGGGTTAGGTGGCTGCAATGGGACGCGGCTGGTGACACTCCTCCTGAGTTGGCACATATGGCGTCACCCCAAGAGTTGGGTGCCCTCTCCAGCAGAGGCTATGCCTCCAGCCCGCTCCTTCCTCCCTTCCCTGGGGGAAAATCAGCCCAAAGGTGAGCACAATAAAAAGCAACAGGAGGCAGGCAGGCTGGCTAGGAGCCTGTGCCTCTGAACCCGGCAGATAGGGAAGCTCATGAAGCCCTGGCTCTGCTCCTGTGCCCCGGCACACTTTCTGCTCCCAAACCTAATCCCAACAAATGCTGCACCTGGGGGAGCCAGACCAGCCTCCACAAAGTCCTGTGGCAGCCCTGAAGGGTACCACGGAGTGGATCAGTGCCCTGTCCTTACCTGGGGGAGTTCATACAGCCCCCACCCCCAAACCTGTGACAGGTATGGAGGGTGTTGGAGAACTGGTCAAAGCTCCATCCTCCCTCGGGGAGTTAAATCCTCACCCCACAAAACCCTGTG
The DNA here is from genome assembly GCA_013397375.1 of Toxostoma redivivum. Lineage (NCBI taxonomy): Eukaryota > Metazoa > Chordata > Aves > Passeriformes > Mimidae > Toxostoma > Toxostoma redivivum. The sequence goes on from VXBI01014248.1 coordinate 535,110, forward strand.
ACAGCTCTGGAGAGTACCGGGGAACAGATAAGGGCTCTGTCCTCATCTGGGGGAGCCTGCAAGAGCCCCGAAGAGTGCTGGAGAGCTTTCTGGGATCCCGTCTGCACCTGGGGGAGCGAGACACCCCACTAAAATCTTGTGACAGCCCTAGAGGATGCCGGGGAGTGGATGAGGGCCTGGTCCTCACCTGTCCTCTTCACCCTGCTGACCTTCCCGTGGGCGAGACTCACCCAATGACCACCCCCAGCCCAGCACGGGCCCACCCCGACCCTTCCCCCTTCAGCGCTGAGGTGTCACGGCTCCTGCAGCCCCGACACGACCCAGGCCCAGGACCCCCCTTAAGGACAACGCGCAGGGACCCACCTCCGCCGCTCCTTCCCGGGGCCGCCCTGCAGCCCCCTGGGCACGGCCTAGGCGGGTCGGAGAAGGGGTCGGAGCCGGCGGCGGGCGGTCACCTCCCGCCCTACCCCCGGTCCCGGCCCCGACCGCGGCGACACCCCCGCCATCGCGGCGACCCACCGTAGGGCATCATGGGAGTTGTAGGCGGTGCGCTCCGAGGGGGATCATAGGAGCTGTAGTCCGTGAGCAGCAAGGACACGCCTGAGAAGGGGCGGCAGGGACGGGCGATAGAGACTACAATTCCCAGCACCCCCTGCGTGCCCTCTGGGAGGAGGGAGCCGGAAGTTCCGGGTTCTCGCCGTGGCGGCCGTGGGGCCTGTGCGAGGCGGGAGCGGCGGAGCAGGAGGAGGAAGAGGAGGAGGAGGTGATGAGGGTCTCCTGGGAGATAAAGGGGATCGTCTGGGATAAAGGAGATCTCTCTCAGTGGGGTGAGAGGGGCGAGGAGTGTCCCGAGGGGCTCCCGGGGTAGAGGAGGGAAGGCTGCGGAGTCCATGAAGATGGGGGAGGATGTGTGTTTTGGGGGTCACTCGTGGTGCAGGAATCGAGGGAGGCTGGGGGCGGCCCGCTGCAGGGCGTGAGGCAGCAGGTCCTGGCGCTGTGGGCCCACAGCTGCGTGTCAGGACTCGGTGTCTTCATCGGCACCCCATTCCCCAGCGGGATGTAGGTTGTGGGGTTGGGATGCTCGGCCCCTGGACCAGGATACAGTATTCCACATGGTGATGTTGGGGCCTGCCACGTGTGTATCATTGTCAGCACTTGTGGTGTTTCTGGGTATCTCAGTGTCCTGAGGCCCTGATCAAGATTAGGGCCTTTTTTGCACCAGGTCATGTGTGTCCATCTCAGAATGCTTGTGGTTGTAAAAGGGGTGGACCAAAGTGGGCTGGATTCGTGCTGGGGTGCAGAGGGATCTGATGGGAGCTGTGTGTTAGCAGATGTAATCCAAGTGATGGACTAAATGGGATTTTGGGCTGTAAGTAAAGGCTTAGATGGAGGCAGGATGTGGTCTGGACTGGTGGAGGCCAGGTAAGGCAGTGATCAGGAATGACTGGGAGTGATGACAGTGACCTCCCATGCTCTGTTTTTAAAAACAATTGGCACCTCAGGAGGCTGGTATTTCTGCTGCTGCTGCTGTGTGGTGTTACTTTTGGCAATGCTGCTGAAGGTGGAATCCACTTTCCTATCCTGGCAGGGTGTTGGCGGTGTGAGAGTCTTTCCCAGCATTCACTGGTTGGTGGGGTGTGTGTTAGAAATTCACCTGGTTGTCTCTAATACATGTTTTTAGAAGCATCATACAGATGAAAAGTATGCACATCCTCTTTTTTTTAAATTAAAATCCTCCAGCCTGACACTTATGAGAACCAAAATGGTTCCCTCCCCTTCACTTTCACATGTTCAGAAAGAAACAAGAAACCTTGGTTACTTGCAGTTTCTGTAGCTTTGGGGAATAGTTTTCTCTTGTACTTCCTGCAGTACTTGGATTTCACAGAGGTCTTTTCCTTTCTTTAGCCTTTACTGAGTACAGAAAACTTTACTACAGAAAGCTGCAAAAACTTTACTGAGTATGGAAAGTTGTTCCACAGCAAACTGCTTCCTCTGTTCTCGTGTGTAGTTCTGTGTATGATTTCCTCGTGCTCTATAAATACCAAGTCTTGGCAAAATCTGTTTGGAGAGAAGCTCTGAATATCAGAGTATTTTTCTGAAAATAGCACCCAGTCTGTCACCAATTACCCTTCTCTCCCTCATATTTGGAAAAAAGGTGCGAAGTGTGTAAATTGGTGAGGAGACACTTGAGGGCTGTGCTGGTGTTCCCCACTCAGCCCCTTGACAGATGTCTTTATTTAGTCCTCAAGAAGACCAGTTGCTTAGTCTGGCTCAGCTGCACAGTTCTCATTATCAAAGCCATTATTTTACCATAGCAGGATATAAATTAGAATAAGAGATCCAAGAGTTTGCTGTCAGGCTTGGCACGTGCAGTTTGGGAAGTGAGGTCAGGAACCTCCCCAGAGTTGTCTGGGGAAGCGCTGGGGAGGGCAGGGGCACGGTCCTGAGGAAATCATTGGGTGTAATTGTCAGGGAGCATCTGGAGCTCCACCAGTCTCTCCTGGGAGGGCTGTGTGACCACCAGTCATTGGAGGAACTAAAACCACAAAAGAGCTTCTTGTTTAGTTGTGTCTTCTGTATCTGCGGTGGAGCTGAGGCTTTGCCACCAGGAAGTAGAGTCAGATGGGATGGGAGTGGGGAAAGATGATGCATATCTGCCTCTGAATGTCCAGGTAGTTGTAACAGCTCATGATTGTCCTAGAGAGCTGTTGGTCTGAGCTCTGCGAGTGACTGGACTGTTTCCATCTCCTCAAACACTTGGTTGTGACCAGAGTATGACAAAACTAATGGATGCACAGTACCAAGCATGCAGGTGGCTTTGTGCCATGATTTACTGTTGGCCTGGGGTGAGGTTTGGCAAACAGCCTCACTCACACTGACCTGTCTCCCAGCATTTACCTGTGAGCTGGGAGGTGGGAGCTGAGCTGGCAGATACCTGCCCATGGCAGAAGGGTGAATCCTCACAATGTCTCATCATGGTGTGCTTTTTTTGGAGCAGTTGTAGCAGGGTGTACCTTCAGGAGATTTTGGCGTCAGTGCAAGCCAGGCTAAGACCCTTCTGTCCCTGTCCTGCAGTTTGCTGTCACCTTGGTTTGTGCGGTTGTGTGGTAAAGCGTATCCCTGAAGAGACCTGGGTTAAATATAACTCCCTTCTGATGGTCATCTGTGGTGCAGACCCAGAAAAGCACAAGCTGGCACAACTTCCACCCTGTGCTTTGCCAAAGGTGGAGGCGGGGAGCAAATCAGGCTGAGTGGGGGCTGTCGGAGCCAGTGCTGCTCCCTGTGTTATTGAGCCATGACCTCACACTCCCGGAGGTTGCTGCATGGCTCAGCAGGTCTGTGCCAGGCTTGATAACTGTCCTGTGGTATTTTTTTCCTTATCTGATAATTTGAATATTATGTCTAAACAGTTCCCAGCTGGCAAGGGATTTTATTTTTAATTTTTTTAAGCATCGGTAAGGTTGTTGACTTAAGGAGAGCAGGAGTGGGGGAGGGAAATCCAGAAGGGAAGAGCAGGAAATGTGAGGTCTGCAGGCTGCAAAAGATCTCAGATGAAAAGACTGGCTGATGACAGGAACCATCTCCCTTTGCCTGCCTTTGCCATGAAGGGGATGCAGTCTTGGTTCTCTTAGAAAGAGAACTTTTCCTCCTAGAAAGATGGAGAAATCCTTGGAACCAGAGCGGTTATTTATCAAGAACTGTGTAAAATGTCAGCAGACTGGTACTCTCAGGCTTGAGTGGCCAACAGAACAAACCTGTTTTTTGGAAGTGACATTGGGGTGGATGGATTGGTGGTGGTTGCACAGGTTACCTTCCTCAGCCTCTGCATGCTTCTGCCAGATCCTGCTGTCCCTGGCTCCCACCTGAGCCTTCCCTGGTGGGTAGTGGACCCTGGCAAGAGCATGGACTCTCTTGGCATGGCAGCTACCTCAGCTCCTTGGCACAGACAGCTGCCAGCTGCAGCATCCGGAATTGCTCCCTGGTGGAAGGTCAGTCATAACCTGCTCTGCCGATCTGCCTCCGCTATGGCAGCGCTGACCTTTGGAAGGGAGAACAGACAGGACTTTGTGTGCCTTTCTTCGACAAGAGCTTCTCCAGCCAGGCCTGGCAGTGACTGTACTGTCCTCTGCTCCCTCAGCCACTGGAGTTAAATAATCCAGCTTTGGAATAGCGTGTAAGCACCAGTTCTCCCAGTCTTGGTCTGGTGTCATGACAGCCCTCCTGCACCACTGCAGCTGGATTGGCCAGAGCAGGTTTGAGGCCCTCAGGTTGCCATCTCCCTCAGTTCTCTTCATGCTCTGCTGCAGCCTTTTGTTTTTTTCTTTTGGAAAGACGGAAGTACTTCCTATTTCAAGTCTTGGCTTTGGTTATCGCCAGGAAATCCTCACCTTCTCCACTGGTGGGAGGAAGTGGATGAAATTTTAGATTTCTGTTAAGGCAAGTGATACTTGCGTCACTCTGCTTTGATGAGGGCAGCGTTGGAGAAGAGTGCTTGTCATGATTTATTGGCAAAACCTCCTCCGTTATCTACATACTTCTGAGGGCAGAGGATCCATGGTAGACCAAGAGTGGTGATCATTTCCTTGAACAGTAAAGAGCTTTTGGCAAAAATAGTTTGGATTAAACATTAATTGCAAACTGTTGTTCATCAGCGGTCCTTGTTGTTTATAGATGGCGACGTTCTCACATTTCTAGCTGCACCCTGAATAGTGTCAGACAGCACAGCATGTTGGAAAGCTCTATGTTAATCAAAGCAGATATCAAATTGTTTGCCCACCATATTGACAGTTTGATTTCAGGAGTCGTTTGACGCTTACAGATTTGAACGCAACACTTTAATTCATTCATGCCTGAGTGTGGTCGTGTATCTGTGGATCCTGATCAGATGTTACATACACCCCTTCTAACCAGCAGTGCTTTTCTCATGTCATGTGTGTTCTTTGCCTTGTGGCTTATCATCATGTTATTTATTCAACAGGTTGTGGTGGTGTGTCTGGGTGGTGTTAGAGTGAATTAACCATTTCTGGAAGCCTACCAGACAAGATCAAAATGTGGGGAGACCATCGACAAGGCAACAGAATGGGGTCTTTTCGGTAAGCACTTGAATGTATAGTTTATTTCAGGAACATTCTCAGATACAATAAGTCTTGGGCCCCCACTGCTTACTGTTTTGGTTTAAGTTGTGAGGTCTCTATGGAGCTAGTCGTGATTGCCAAGGAACAGGCAAGTTAATTGATGGGTTTTGCATTTCTGTGAAGTTTTTAAGCAACAGCGCCTTTTAATATTTCTAGTCTTTCTCCACACCACCTTTTCTAGTGATACTTAGGTTAGCTGTTGTGAGCTAAGGTGATGTGCTCTATAGCTTTTGGTATTATGTGCTGTTAACACAGAAAGAGAAAGCAAATGAGTTCAGAAATACTGGCACATTCATTGCACACACAATTTTATGAAAACTTTGGGAGTTTAATTCTTTCCATGAGGTTAATAAGTCCAAATATCATAAAATCACAGAATGATTTGGTTGGAAGGGACCTTAAAGACCATCTTTCCCCAAACCTCTGCTATGGGCAGGGATACCTTCCACTATCCCAGACTGTTCCAAGCCCTGTCCAATCTGGCCTTGACCCCTTCCAGAGATGGAGCATCTACAACGTCTCTGGGAAACCTGTGCCAGGGCCTCCTGAGAGGGAAGAATTTACTCCTGGAATTTAATCTAAACCCACTCTCTTTCAGTTTAAACCAAGTTACCATTGTCCTACCACGTGCACTTGCAAAAAGTCTATATCCCCATATATTCCTTCATAAGACATTTTTGAATGTCACTGCAACTGTTCTAAAGATTCATGTGCAGCTGACCTGCACAGCACAATGTTTTTATTAGTTTGTGTTCCTCTAGTTGTTACTGGGACCTGTGTTTGCAAGAGAGCCCTGGGTATAAAAATGAAGCCACCAAAATCTAGAATTTTCCTCTGTTGTACATCATTCTTTCATCCTTTGCTCATGTGTGCACTCAACCCCTTGAAAATCAGTGTGACAAAGGTACTGCTCATAACATGCCTTGGGTTTCTGCCATAAGAATACTTCAAATAATTGTCTACTGTAACGTGTTGAGAAAGCTGATGAAAATCCATGTCCTTCAGAACATGTAGTAACAGTGTTGATGAGGGAGTGATTGCGTCTTTGTTGATATGAATTGTGCTATTCTAATGATTTTTAAGTGGATTTTATTGGCATTATTCTTTAATGTATTGGGTGGGGAATGCTGACCTTGATCCAAATTTAATTTCTATTCTACATGGTGGTGAAATGGACCATGTACCTTAGGAAATCTGTGTATGCTTTGATTAATCTTGGTGAGTGATTCTGTAGTGAAACTCAGAGTACAACATGACTTGCTGTAGTTGCTAAGGAAATGTCCACTGCTTTGGGTAGCATTTGGTGTTTTTTAAAATGTGCTGATACTGTATTATTCTGTTTTTTAAAATATGTATTGGAGCCTTGCTTAGATGAAAAATCAGATAGTTCCATCTCAAAAAAAAAACCAAACCCAACCCATTGGATTTTGAAAAATGCCTTAAAAGAAAACTTCTTCCTGAGTGTTTTTATGGTGGAAGAGCTCATAATGAACTCGGTGTGAGACATTCTGGAGGCACGAGCACAGGGATATCTTGGATGTTGATTGTTGGCATAGTCCTGTGAGGCACCCTCAGTGTCTGTACTGATGGCTTTCAGAATTTTCCAGTTTGGACTCTAGCACAAGGAAGCATATATGAATCTTTGTAGCATGTCAATAAAGCCTGTTTGGTAACCTCTGCTTTCGTGTGCCTCAGGGTGATGTGCGAAGTTAGCTGTTTCCATACTGCTCAGAGAGCTTAAGCTCCTGGGTTCCTCACAGACGTGTGCTGGTGATGCTAATGAACCAACACACCAGCTGCTGGCACCTCAGGCAGCTGCAGAGCTGTGTGCAGTGCAGGACTATGTGGATTGCTACCATCATTAACCCATTAATATTGCAGGTATTCCCTGTTGAGTGCTTCTGGAAATTGTGCTGAAATGGGAGCACCCAAGTTTACTTTCTCACATCTGTCGTATGCTGCCTCATCTTAAACTGCCAAACATCAATATCTTCTGCGGATCTTAGACTGTTACACAGCTGTATAAAAGTTTAGAGAAGAATGTGCTGCTGTGTAGATTTCAGACTCTTAAGCACGTTATGAATAATACTGTCTTTATTTCTACAGTGGGAGCCAAGAAGAAAGGTTTGCTCCCGGGTGGAACAGGGAATATCCTCCTTCCCTTGATAGTCTTGGTCAAGAAAGACACTCTGGCAACTTCTCTGGCAGAAAATCACTTCCTTTTGATATCCAGGCAATCTCAGGCCTCCTCAATCCTCAGTTTGCCAACAGAGAGGAACCTTCTTTCAGCTATGGAGCTAGAGATGGACCACGTAGTGACTTCAGAGGTGGGGACGGGCACCATGATTTCAGGGGCAGGGATTTCCCACCATCTGACTTCCAGGGCAGAGATGAGTCTCAGATGGATTTCAGAGGTAGAGAGCCACCCCCTTCTGAATACAGGGGCAGGGATATGTACTCTGGAGACTTCCGGGAGAGAGAAGGGCCCCCTATGGACTTCAGGGGTGGGGATGTTCCCTCAGGGGACTACAGGAACCGGGACATGTTCCGTATGAACTACAGGGAGAGAGAAGCACATAATATGGATTACAGGGGCAGGGAGGAACCTCCATCAGACTTCAGGGGAAGAGGGTCTTATGATTTCGACTTTAGAGGTCGAGATGGGCCTCATTCAGACTTTAGAGCAAGAGACATGCCTGAGTTAGACTACAGGGGCAGAGAACATTCCTATTCAGACTTCAGAAATAGGGATGTACCTGATTTGGACTTCAGGGGTGTGGGTACCTCTGATCTGGACTTCAGAAACAGGAACGCACCATCGTCAGACTTCAGAAATAGGCACAGATCCCGATCTGATCAGGATTTTAGGAGCAGAGATGTGGCTCCTCCCATGGACTTTTCAGATAGGGAAATGCCTCCTGTGGATCAAAGCCTTGTAGATTTTAGGCACAACCAATCTACTGTACCTTTAGCAGAAAGAGAAGGCTCTGGTTTAAGCACCAGCAAAAGAGATGAATCTGCACTTAGTCTAGATAGAAGTCCCTTTGGTGGCCAAAAAGGAGAATTTCAACACTCAGAAGCATCAGCCAGAGAAGAGGAATCCCTGGGACTGGGTCTTGAAGATGACACTTCACACAATTTCCAAAATAGCCGCGGACCTCTTCCTACTCTTCAGGACCAAGAGGAGCAACCTCAGAGCTTTGCTAACAAGCAGCAGCAGCTTTCTGGGGGGGAGCAGCAAAGATCCGATTCTGATCTTGGGTTAAAGGGTGAAGGTGACCTGGATTTCCTTGGGAGGCAAGATACCGACTACCGGAATATGGAATATCGTGATGTGGATCACCGGCTGCCAGGGCATCAAATGTTTGATTATGAACATGGCAAGTCCTTTGCAGAAGGAAAACCCAGCAAAGATTCTAGGCCCTATAAGAACCTTCAGGTAGGTGGTTTTGTTAATTGATATCTCTGTTAAATGTGTGTTGGCCAAAGAATGGAAGGAGTTGGGAAGGAGTCTTCATCCATATCCCACTTCAGTTCTATTCTAATTCACCATCCTTCTCTGAGATCATTCTCTGCTCTAGGTTGTTTAATGGGCACCCTTTCTATCTCAGAAACACTTCCCAAGAGAAGTGCTGTTTAGCAAGTGAGAGCTGCTAAATATGTAGAACCAGATTTGGTTCAGAAAGTTCCCAAGTTGAAAATGGTCAGGCAGAGGGTATTGGGGGAAGTGGTTATAGATAAACTTATTTTGTTGTTTTCCCCTGGATGTTGCTTATAAGCAGTATCAGAGGGAAGCTACTGACTTGGGTGGGCCTGTATACAACTGTTCTCATATACATATTTTGTTTTCCTTCAGAGTTATCTTGGAAACCTGAAGGTAGTGGTAACTACTGAGTTAATAACTGCTACTGAATTTGAATAACTGCTGTTGAATTTGAATCTCCCACTGCTGGAAAGCAGAGAGATATGATCTGCCCATTTTATTTTCCTGGAGCTAGATCTTACTATACAGCTCAGTGAGCATGTGAAGAGCTCCTCCAGAGCTCGCTGAATCTCCAGCAGGGGTTAAAGCTTTGAGTCAGGCTGTTTATGGGCCTTTGCCTTTGAATTTTCCTCTGCTTTATTTTGTTACTGCTTGTGTATCTTGTGAGCCAGCATCTCTCATTTATAAAACCATCTTTATTGTATGAACTCAAGGACCAAGATTACCGGACCTGCCCCAAGTATGTGAAGCCAAGCAAGCTCATTCGACTAGGAGGAGTGCCTGAAACTGCCACAAAGGATGATGTAAGTGTGATGTTTCTCACCCAGAAACTTTTATTGAGGGTTTCTAAAGTACCACTTTTAAGTCTGGTTAGTACATATCAGATGGTCTGTCATTTCCCCAGGGGAAAATCCAGTTTTAGAAGTCACTGCAATGTTACCTGTTATCTGATTATTCTGGGTTTTTGGGGGTTCTAGAAGTGATGAGTTTTCCTGTGCTTGCATGTGGGGTGTTGATAGCTAGAAGCCTTGACTCCAGACTCTGCAACCTGCCTTACTTCATCACTGCTTTATATATACCAAATATTGTTACTACTATTTTGGGCTCAGAGGACATGTAGTGTCTAAGTGAACTTGTTTGTTCTTAGTTACTTGAAATTGCTTAAATGAGCTCTTGCAAAGAAGGAAAAGATATCTGCCGTTCCTGCTGCTTTTAGTGAAAAACCATAAAATTATCTAGGCTACAAGGTGAAAGTAGCTCAATTTCCTAAAGCTTCTACTATGAATTAGGACTTCAGTTTTGGGGTTTTTTGTTTATTTGGTGAAAGTTCCAGTCATGGGAACCCCTACATGCAGCAGTTTTTGCTAGGGTTAGCTGTAGTGATCATCTTCTGAGGCTTTGATAAAGGAGAACTCACAGCAGGAACTTTGTCCTTCAGAGGGTGATAAGACTCAGAGCAGTTGCTCTTGTACTTTGATTTTCTTAAAGGCAGTAGGACATTTTTGACATTTTTAAATAAGGATCTGAGTTGAACTGTCTGTCTGAAAGTAGTGTAATAAACCTTTGAACAGTTGAATTGTGGTGTAAATGGTGCTCACTTCTTCAAACAAAACCCAAAAATACTTTGAAAACTCGGTAACGTTACTGTTGGAAAGTGTGTCAGTTTGTAACTGACTTAACCTAGAAAGAATAGAACTCTTGGAGAGACAGAAATGTGCATTGGCAAGTACCTTGGGTTTGGAGGTTTGGTTTTGGAGATGAAGTGGATCTTGTTTTTCCTGCAGATCCTCAATGCTTTCCGAGGACCTGATGGGACACCTGTGAAGGACCTGCGACTGAAAGATTACAGCTCAGGTGAGGATGCTTTTCCAGTGCTTCCAGTTTCAAGGTGACAACAGGGTACTTTTCACACCAATATCCTCTTAAACAATTTGGTTCAAGTCTTACATGCCCTTAATTGCAGGTATGTTTTAATGAAAATGCCCTCTGAGTTTTGTAGTTTGTCCTCTTGTCCTCAAAATTGATGGCTATACTCACTGCTGCCTCAGAGGTAAAGCATGTGTCCAGCTTCCTCTGGAGAGGTGTAGAGCAGCAAGAAGAGCACTAAGGCTGTTCTAATAGCTGTCAAGAGTAAAGCCATGGGACAGCAGGTTAATTCCTCCACAGTTTTTTTAAACTATTACTAAATCCTTTTGGATTGTTTTAAATCTTATTTCTGAGGTGGTCTTACTGTGGAACAAATGCTACACAAATAGTGTCCTCAGGAAACCTGTTCCAGCCTAAGATTTCTCCTTCAGTAACCTGAAACTGGTGCCCTGCTTAGGTACGAAGACAGGTTAAAAAAAAAGACAAAGTAAGTTTTATAAGCAGATATCCAAATACTGGGTCTGGATGTTCTTCCTCATTCAAAGAATAAAGTTCTGCTGTACTTCTGATCAGTGTGTATAGGATTCTGAAGAAAGAAATATTTTACAAGGCTGCTTTGTGAAAAAGTTGTACTGGAACAAAGATGTGCGATGGTAGGAAGGGTGAGTCCTGGGGATTGGTGTGGATAATACTAGGAGAAAATACCTGGAAACTGGTATTTTATTTTGTTTTTTCTTTTTTTTAAACCTAGGAAAGCAGAAGCTTCTACATTCATCACTGCTTTTTCTTATTTTCAGTATGGGTTGTATGTGAAGCAGCTGCAATTCTTGGTGTCAATACATTATATAAAGGCTTTCAATGTGTTGAGAAACTGGGGCAGTGGGGTATTTCTCAAGTGTATTTTTGTTTCTGGAAGCTGTCAAAGGAGATTTCATAACCTTCTCAGGAACCTTTGAACTAAAGAACATCCTGGTGTCACGTAATCTGGCCCAACAAGCAGGGCTTAAGGGGCACAGTTAGTCCTTCTTGCTTCCTTTCCTTTTTTCTAAGCATAGTTCAGCATAGCTGTCGTCACCCACACAGCACTGACTGCAACACAGTAATTGCAACATGCTCCTTTTTTGCCTGTGCTGATGAGATTTGTCAGTTGTTGTGGCTTTTTTCCTTCTGAAACATGTCACTTCAGTAATAAATCAACTTGAACTGGAAATCCCTTCCTAAGTCTCTTCCCATGTACGTTATTTGGACTTACTACTCTCATTAGAGAACTGCCATTTCTTCCTTCCCCTTCCCTGTTTCAAAGGCTGCTCAGGATGAGACACAATGTCTGAAGTTATGTGCAGAAGCTCTGGTATCTGCAGGTGGTCACACGTGATGGGAGGGTTGCAGTTTTCTGCTGTCTCTCCAGAAACTGCATTCTGTTTCAGGCTGTCTCTTCAGCTGCAAAGTTGGCTTTTTAAAAGTTTTTCTGGCAATTGTGGGGAGGCAAAGAATGAAGTTAAAATTAGCTTATATTTTATGTAAAGCTGTTGTTTAACCCTGTCCAGTCAACATCAGTCATTTAAGTGGTGTAGCTTTGTTCAAGGTTACATGGAGGCTCCAAAGTGTTTGTTTTGCATTGTGTCCTGAGGCTGCATTTAAACAGCTCTCTGATCCTTCTTGCACAAAATGGATGTGTCTAGGGCAATAAATGAATACTTGTTTGCATTGTGAAGACTTCTTTTAGAAATTGGGTAAATAGAAGCTGTAGTAAAATTAATCCAGCTTTTCACATTAGCTCCTCCTAGAGAAGTGTATAGAATTGAATTAATATTAACTTCTGAAAAGCTAAACCTCTTTGAAATTAGAGGCCAGTTGTGGGCTAAACAATGCTTTTGTGATGGGCTGTGTATGTAAATACCCATAAGAATTAAAAGCAAACCTGTTGGATTACTGATGTCTCTGGGATACACCTGCACTGCTGTATCAGCTTGGTGGGACGATGGCAGCCTGGCTCACAGGAGCACGTGCTAAGCCAGTCTGAGTGGGTTGTTTATTTTTGAGTGCTGTCCAGAAATGTTAAAAATAACATTAATCATGAGTATGCATGTTGAGTGTATTTGAGAGAAGAATGCCTGCAGCTGTGGGGGGAACAATAACAGCCGTAACAAATAACACGCAATTAACTCGAAATAAGTGAGGTTCGGATCAGTTTCTCAAAAAGATAACGCTTATCATCAAGCTTATCTCAGCAGCTTCAGTGTAATGATTCCACTGTATGATCTTTTACAAGACTCTTTCTGGTTTGGGGAAAAATATATGGTTGATTTTTCTTGGAAAAAGCAGCTCAATTTCTTTATAAAGCCTCGGTTTTTTTTACATGCTCTGTATGTGCGAAGGAAAGTCTATTTTCACTGAAGGCTGTGCTGAGAATGGAACTCTGTTCTTAATATACCTGGTGTGATTTTGGTATGCATTCAAGCTGTTGATTCTTTAGATTATTTTGTCTCTGAAGCCCACAAACTGAAATGATGGCTAGATTTTAAACAAGGCAGTGAGAGACCTTAAGAAGTGGCATAGTAATGCTATTTAAATCAAAGAGGCAGATATTTACAATGATAAAATGTCGAAGTCAGGCTTTATAGTATTACCCTAAAAGACATGTAATTTCCATCAGTTAGATTTTTGAGTTGATGCCTGTACATTCAGACTGAAAGTGCCAAATCCATTTTTGGGGGGAAGAGGGCTTCTTCCAGTGTCAGCCTTGGCAGAAATAACTATATTAAATCTTTCAACTTGCATTCTCAAGCGTGTTTGGTCATGTCTGTCCAATTAATCTTTGCGAAGAATAAACCTTGAGGTGGTTGTGGAGCCTTCTCAAAGACCATGAGCTGCTTTGGTGTGCAGTATGTCCTGGAGCCTTGTGTGGAGGCAGAGCATGGGTGTCCCACTGCTCCTGTAGATGATTGTTGTGATGACTTGTCAGCAGCTCTCTTGGAAGGGGTTGTAAGCTCCCCTATCCCATCTGAAGGTGCTTATCTCTGCTTGCTGGGCTCAGGGCTTTCATGTGGCTTTGCACCATGGTGTCCCCTCTGTGGATGTGTTAGTGAGTGTGTGACAACACTGGCTGCTCATGGTATGGGGTCTCTCCTCCTTTTGTTACTGTCCATGCTCCTGCCTCTGTGCTGACTGCCAGGAACTTGAAGCTGATACCTTTTGACCTTTGAGGAGTTTAACATGAACACATCTTGCCCTGGTTTTGATTTTGATCATATTTTAAACTTACCTCCTGCCTGATTCTCATCAGGCTTTATTGCTACTTCCCTGACTTATGTCAGGCATAAGCCTCAGATCTCATCTTGAGGGTCTGATATGCACACAGCTCTGGCTGAGTCACACACGTGTGCCCTGGAGAAGGAAGCACATGGAGCCAGCCTTATCTTAAAGGGCTGCTTATCTTAAAAGATAAGTGGTGTCCAAAGTAATATGTGAAAGCACAAGGCACACTCTGAGCCTTCTGTTCAAATTGTTCTTCTGGATGCAGCATGCAGTGGGACAAGCTTGGAACATGTGTTTTCCAGCCAGGATTTGTGTTAGTGTTGGTACCAGCAGCTGTGAAAGCTGTTCAGGGAAAGTAAGCCTGAGAAATGGCTGGCAGCCCACAAGACTTTTCTAGTTCACTCCATAAGCCCATCGGGGGAACTGAGAGAAATTTTTGCCTGGCTGGGAGAGCCTGGTGGAGATTGGACTCTGTCACTAGGGTAGAGAGCAGCTCTGAAGTGGACCTGGAGGGACGAGGTGAGCTGGATTCTAGATAGCAGGAGCAGTGAGATCTACCCCAGCCCCTCTATGTACTCTCTAAATTAGTGCAGCACTTCAGAAATTGGGAGATTTGGGGTTTTTAACCCTATTCTGACCCTTTCAAATACTCCCTTTTGAGCCCTGGGTGGGTATGTGGGAGCACAATACAGCACCCCTGAGGAGCAAAGAAACCATGGAAAGGGGTTCATGGAAGGGGAAAGGAGGAGCAAAGAACCCATGGAACAGGAATGCCTGGAGCAGGTGGAAGCTCCCTGAACAGCAGTAATGCTTGGGGCCAGAGCAGTGTCCACATGGATACAGGTGGCTGATGCTAAAGGACAGGCTTCTTCCTGTGGTGGAGGAACACCCAAGAAATTCAGTGTCACTTGAAAACATGAGCTGCTTTATGGCAGCTGCCTGCTCCATTTTGAAAGCTTTTGTTTTAGCAAGTATTATTGCCACCAAATGTGTTTTATTGCTTGCTCAGCCACCTTCTTGCCCTAGCATTCATGTTCTGTTTCTCCAGACCAGCCCCTTACGTGCTGCTTGGAACTGCTTCCCTTATCTCTCCCTGTATTAAACATAAAATTCCCTTGGCCAAGTCCTACAAGAAACTGGATTATCTTGCTTGTTCTCTCTAAGCTCTGCTGCATTGGTGCCCTGTTAAATATTAATAAGCCCCTTAGATAAATCTTTAAAAGGTGCTGCTTTTTTTTTCCCCTCCAAGTGCAGTCTATCTTGTATATCACAACAGTGAATCATTAGTTTCAGGAGTATATCAGGAAGCCTCTGTAATTCAGAATTGTATCTTTCAGTGTTATATTTTATTAAAACTCATAATCTAAGGGTCCAGAAGTTTCCAGCTCATGATGGAAAAATTGGTGCTGATTTTTTTTTTTTTTTTTTTTAATTGGTGCACCTGTCCTGAGTAGGGATAAGTTCTCTATTTTCCATGGCTGGAGTGCATTCCAAGGCAGTGAGATCACCTCTCCCTTGAGGCAGACATGGCTGTGCATTTGTCAGGCCCACATATAACAGGGTTTTAGCCTCCTTGCTGTGGGTGGTGTTTGGGTAGGGCTGCTCTTGGAGGCCAGAAATGCTGGCGAGATGCTGCACCTGCCACAGGCGCCATCATTCTGCAGCTCCCAGCCTTAGGTAGGACTGGAGAGGTGAGCTGCCCCTCTGCAGGGACAGGGAGTGTTTCTGGAACTGTGCCAAATGGAAACCTTTTTGTTTCCTTTCTGGAGGGATGCAGTGCCCTTGGGGAACCCCTCTGAGGGGTGGATTGTGGTGAGCCAGTGGCTTCCCCGTATAGAGGTTGGCTTGGCACCAACCCTCTGGAGTTGGATGAGGACTGGATCCCACAAGGAGTTAGGTTCTTGGGTTTGGTACAAAGTACATGCTGTGGGTTGCTATGGGATGTCTCTAGCACATTCTGTGGTGCAGAGGGACATCTGGCCTCTTGTGCTAATTATACAGAGGACAGCTTGGCTCACCATCAAGGCTGGTGCTGATGCACCATAGGATGAATAATCTCCTGTTGCTGTGCTTAGTGCTTTGCACAGTGAAAGTTGTGTGGCCTATTCTGCTGCATCAGCCATGACTCAGGCATGCAGACCTCAGGCACTTGCTGAGAGCTGAGGTGACCATCCCTGAGCTCACGAGATGCTGTAGCACACGAGGAGTTTCCCCTTGAGGCGTGGTCAGATGCCCGTGTTGTCAGCAGAGTTCTGCAGACAGCAGGGCTCACCTGCCAGGACTTGCAGAAATACCTTCAGCACTGATGTGCCTGAACCAATTGATTCTAGCTTGTAACCAGAATAGCCTGCCAAGAACCAAAAAATACACTTAGGTGGAAATAGTCCGTGGTCATCAACAGCAGTCCTTGCCAGTTTTCCCAGCTATGTGGACAGTAGGCTTTTGGCTTTTCTTGCTTGGTTTCAGAGCACTAGTGCATTGTCTCTTGGAAGCAAAAGGTGTTCTTGTTCGTCTTTCCTCATCTGTGATGTGGTGGCTTAGGAAATAGGAAGTACAAATCTGGTCTAAGTCAGTGTTTGTGATAGTGATCAACCTTGGTTCAGGTTACAAGGCCTATTCCAAAAAGGCAACAAACACGTCGATCCATAAAACATGCTCACAGCCTTTTAGACATGCAGAATCCATTTTTACAAAGGTGCTCATTCCTTTTGCATCTCTGGAGCAAAACTTCAGGGTGTGCTGACATTACCTTGATTACTTTGTGCTGAGATGACAGGTTGTATATCCTGGAGACCAGGTTCACATTAGCAGCACTTTAAAACCAAGTTCCTGGATGGAACACCTTCCCAGGTAGCAGCTCACAGTCCTCTCTAATGAAGTTTAGTGAAAGTCCCAACCTTCCTCAGATTCCAGGTTTTGTACAAACATAATGCAATACTTTGTCTTTAATAAAACTACAGTGTGTACAATCTTATCATTAGGTTTTTTTCACTCCTCTCCTTTGTGCTGGTGGATAAACTATCCTTGGGCCAAGAAGGATTGACAGCCCTTTGGGACTCTGACTGTAGTAATTCCTGTGGTTTATGGAGCTGCTGGTGTCTGCCTTTGAGGGTGTCTCAGGCAGGTCCTTTCTCTTCTTGTTCTCCAGGATGGAGGGAGGAGGATGGACTGTAGTGCTCTCTCTTTCAGAATACATCTCTGTTTCATTTCCTGTGGTTTCAGTGTTGTTCTCTGTCATGAATGAGTAAGTGTACTTCTTTACACAGAGGTACAGCAGGCAGTGACAGGCCTTTTCCCAGCAGCAGGTGTGGCTTGTAAATGCTCAGCCTTTGAAAGGGGTTGGGAATATGGCTTGTTGCAGGTTGTCCTGTTTATTCTAGTACAGCTCTTCAGCTTTAGTAGCTCTGAAGACCAATTTATGTGTGCAGTAAAGAGATCTGACAAATTTATAGATGCTCAGAATCCACCAGCTGGTATTGAGAGAGCTCATGATTTTGGCTTCTGTGGTAGCATAGATAGATTGGCGTCGTCCCTGCTGTGCTGTGGGGGTGCCTATTGCCTTTTATTTTCTTTTTTTTGCCAGAGTTGGGATTAAAAGCTTGAGAGACGGTATTTCTTGTTTGGACTCAGATGTTTATTAATTCTTATCTATGTTACAGTGAGTTCTACAGCACTTCTAGCTAACAAGCTAAAAATGGAAACATATCTCTCTTTTTACAAGGCTTCTTAAGGGCCAAATGTCCAATTAAGAAAAGCTACCTAAATTATTTTTTACTTTTAACTTAATAACTAATCACCTGTGACCTGCAATGTGAACTCCTCCATCCAATCATGCAAAATACCACCTAGATCCATGAAGAAGAAGGTGAAGAAGAAAGAAACCTCTGCCCTAAAACCTCCATTTTGCTTTCTATATATTACTATATTCTAAAGCCCTAAATTCTAAGTTTTCCACCATGTGACATTACACACTTCTATTCAAACTACACACTAGTGAGCCCAGTTCTATTATTCAATTTTGGAAGCCTTCTCCACAGCCTTTGGTCAAAAGCACTGTTCTCCTGGGGGTCAGTGCCTGTCAGCACGGAAAGCCCAAAACCCTCAGTTTCAAGGGTTCCAACAGGTTCCCTCCAGATTTTCAGACTGGCTGGACAGATTTATTTCCTCTGCCTGCCACTGCTGGAAGGCACTGCTGTGGTGCCCATCCTCACTGCAAAGGCAGTGCTTGCTGAGTAAGCACAGGTACAGCCATTCCTGAGCCTGTCCAGGAGCGCCTGTTTTCTTGGAAGCATTGAGTGTATGATGCCTCCTAATAGTAGCCCAGCGTAATAGCACAGAGAGCCAGAGAAAGCCTTGTGTTCACCAGTATTATTCATTCTGGTATGGATGACCTACATCAGTATCTTTCCTTGGAGGAAACAGGTGAATCTTGTGTGTGGGGTCATGGGCACATCGAAACATCTCCAACTCATGAGGTAGATCTTCCTTGCAACCACAGAATGGCAGATTCTCTCAGAACAGGGTGCACAATCCCTGTCTCCATTACCTGAGCTCCCCAACGGTCAGTGTGTGAGACTGCAGATTCCTTCAGGGATATAGAAGTCCTTCATAATCACTCCATACTTGATGCTGTAGCTGCTCTTGGAACAATAGAAATTTCTTCTCTAGCATGGGTGGGACTCTGGAGCATTTCCTCAGCTGCACCCTGCTCTACAAAACTGTCTCTGGGAGAGCAAGCAGCAAGAATCTCCTGCTTCAGCTGCTGGCCATGGCTCTGCTTTAATGTGCCATCTCTCTGAGACCTAGAAGTCCCCAGAGCTGCAAATGCTTTTCTTCTGTCCTAGTTCTGTCTTATCCTAGGGGAAAAAACACAAGTGAAGTGTTGTTGGGATGGTGGGGAAGCTCTCTGCCTATGGAGACTGCATTGCATCCATCTGCCCTGAGGCTGCTTGGCCCCACCTGGCAGATGCAGGGACCTCCACAACGCTGGGCCCAGCTGCCCAGGTTAGTGTAGTGTCCTTTGGTGAGCTGTTACATGAAGTTACTTTAATGGGAGATGATCTTCTTCCAGTCTGGGAGGAAAAGAATCTTTGTGTTGCACCAGAGCAGCGGGGGGTTTGTCAGAGTTGTTTTTGCAAAGGCAGGTTATGGTTCCCCATTGATGTGAGGTGACCTAATGCCTTAAGCTTGTTGGGGTTGTGCAGGAACACGACTGACTGCACACGCATTTCTAGAATCAAGAAGCTGGATCGCCTCTTGGCTTGGACGCCTTTGTCTTGTTGCCATCCTGCCTTCTTTCCAAGACTAGCTTTGTTTTGGCACAGACAGGGCTGCTGTCACTACAGGATCTTTTAGTTTGGTCTTCTAAAACTCTAAAGATTTTTTTTTTGTCTTCACACTGCTTACAGCCCCTATGAGAGCAACATTATGGTTTTCCTTTATTTAGATCTTTGATATAACAAACTATGATGAAGTAACACATTACTGTGTGTCAGTTGTTCAGTAGAAACTGTGTCTGTATAGAGACAAGACTTATTTTAAATCTCAAGTCTTTGATCTCTATATCTCAAGCCAAAGAACAGTAATTTTAAGGCAGGCTTTCAGGATTTTTAACCAAACTATTGCATGCTAGCAGGGACCCTCCATTTGCTGTCAAAATTCACTTTGCTAAAACACGTCTGTTTCAGAGGCAGAATGTTCTTTATTCCGATGCTTGCAGAGCTGCTTCCTGGAGCTCTAAATGTGTCCTTACTCCTCAGTATTAAGCGTTTGTGCCATTTTCAGTGCAGAAGACAGCCGAGCATGCTTTGGGAGCATCCGTAAAGGACTGTGTATACATAGAAGCACTTAAGGGAAAGCAGAAGTCCTCTGCAGTCTCTGTGCACGCTCTCCTTGCATTCTGATTTCATCCCTCGTACACAGCCTGTGGTACTGGAGACTTGCACAGCTGAAAGGAAGTAGCTAAATAAGGTACAAGAGTCCTTTTACACTGTTGACCTAAAACATGGGGGGAGATGAGGACATGCATGTTTTATGGCTATGCTAGGGCCAAAATCTGGGCAAGTTCAAGTGTTTCTGTTGGAAAAATCATTTGGACAACGCAGCTGTGCTGCAGCATGCTCAGAGTTGTGTGGGGGAAATACCACACAAGGATTTCTTTCCTTTTTTACGGAGTTTATGTTGATCATATTTACTTCTGCAAATCATTACTCCATTCTAATTTCTTGAGGAGCCTGAAACTGTAGTATCATACTAATCAATAGGTGAAGAAACCAGGTTTTATATCTTCATTTGAAACCTTGCATGTGAAGTTAGGCCTCTCTGAGTAAAAAACCCCACACTGTTCTTCAGCAGTGGTTTTGCTTTGCTGGTTTGTTTGCTTTGGTTATACTGCTATGACTTGAAGAATACCAGAAGGGTGTCCAAGAGCTCTCACTCATGAAGGAGCACTGCTTACCTTGAGATGCCTATGGAACCAGTTCCTGCCATTATGTGCCTGGCCCTATTCTTCCATCAAAATCCCATGCCCTGCTTCTGGTAACAGCCCCTAAATTGTTGGCATTCTGACAGGCAAACTGTGTGAACTGTATTCAGAAACAAAAATATCCAAACTCAGCAGCTGCTGCACAGAGCTGGACCAGCCCTATGGAGGAGGCAGGGAAGAGGCACAACAATGGTTGGTGGCAGGAGCCTCTGTAGTTGCTCCCCTTTAAGAACCAGCCTCGAGCCACTTGGTTATGTTTCAAGTGTTGTTCTCTGGGTAATGTGGTTGTTGCAGATGGTGGAAAAATCAGCAGCTGTTGCATTTCAAACGTGTGGTGCCATTGTTCCACCAGCTTCCATTTCATTCGCCTCCCTGCCATGGTCTAAAATGGAAGGATGCTCTGGAGGAGCGGGGGGCAGGGGGGCAGAGCAGGGGTGGTGTGCCGCCCAAGGCTGATGTTACTCTGTAGTTCTCACATCCTGAGTGTGCTTGTCAGATCCATGCAAAGCTCTGTATCTGGGGGAGGGGAAAAGTGTTAAGCCCCCACACATCTTTAGCAGTGGTTTTCAGCAAGTGGCTCCAGGCTGCTCTCTTCTTGCATTACCACTTCAGTGCTGTCTGTGCAGGGACAGCTTGTAGTGTATTCCAGAACACTGCGTCCCTCTGTGAGCCGACCACAAGAGATGAACGACTGGCCTGGAGCTGCATTTTGGCAGGATATGAGGCCCATGGTTATTGTTTTTGTACATGTTGTTGCTGTTCTGTGTGTGAGTTCGGTGGGGGAGAGCAGAGGTGGGTAAAGTGCAAAAGGAAAAACGTTCTGGGCTTCCCCTTAACTGTCTCCATGTAATGCTTGGAATGATCCTCTGGCATACATTCCTCCAAGCATCTGAGCTTTTGTATCTCTAACATTCAGCCTTGCACTCTCTGTTGTGTCATGCTGGATTAAATCCATGTCTAAACTACTCATTCCCTTCATGAGGACTAGGATGTAAATGTCCTCTTATTGCAGACCAAATAGAATGAAACTTCTGCAGCCTTGCTTTGTGTCCCTCATGAGGTCTCCTACACATGGAAGTAAGATAGTGCTCTGATCTTTCCTTGTTGATTACAGCAGCTTTCAAAAATCC
The DNA here is from genome assembly GCA_013397375.1 of Toxostoma redivivum. NCBI lineage: Eukaryota > Metazoa > Chordata > Aves > Passeriformes > Mimidae > Toxostoma > Toxostoma redivivum. The sequence goes on from VXBI01014248.1 coordinate 556,467, forward strand.
TCTCTGAAGGAGAATCAGGAGCCTTATGAGCTGACAAATATCATTCATGCAGCCCTTTTCTAAACAGAGGGGAAAGAAGTGGCTCGAGAGTTCTAGATTTGGGTAAGACTTTAAAATGTACCATGTGAGGCTGCACACTGTGCAGGGAAGAGCAGAGGTGTTTGCCCAGAATGCAGAGCAGTCTCCCAGCAAGGGGCAGCACTGCTTCTGGAGATCATCTGCTTTCTGCAGAGAGGAGTACTCCTTCATTTTCAAAATGTGATCTGGTGTGGCTGTACTGCAGAGCATAATGGATGCTATGGGAACAGCTGGATCAGTTTGGTTCTGCCAATCCTGCCAGCTGAAACCACACCTCTAGTTCCAAGTGCCCACTTGATGTAAGATGTCAAGTGGCTTTAGCTGCCTTCCACCACAGATGTTGTGCTGCTGGACTATATCTTCCACTGAGCTGAACAGCACACAGATTAATTACACTAAATGGAAATTTATCATATTGGCTAAAATAATATGGGAAAGGGGAATAAATTCCTCTGTGAGGTGAAAAAGGTGCTGGATTTAAATTGGAGTCTTGTTATTAGAGGCAAAGGTGCAAAGTCAGGATTGTGTTGTTAGAACAGCATGCAGAGAGCTCCCAGAATAGAAAAAAAATTTAAAAATCAGTCGAGTTTGATGATTAAATCGTTTTGTGTGGTCCTGTCTTTGATGTGGTAAAGTACAAAGATGGTAAAGTGAGAGAGAAGGAAAAGCTAGAGTGTGCAGCAAATGTTCTTAGGCATAGGCTTGAGGGAGATGGGGCTGTTTTCCAGGACGGTGCAATGTCTTGCCTGAGAGAAGCATGCATGGAATTACCTTTTCATGGAAGGTGAGGGACTGAAGCACTAGGAACCAGATACATACCTGGGTTGAGAATCCCAGAGTTGAGATGTGCATCTTTAGTAGGAGGAAAGATGAACTGTTCACCAGTACAGCTAGGTGGCTAAAATGGCACAAATCACATGCAGATCAGCCCTTGTCTCACTCCAAACCAGCCAAAAGAGCAAGTGGAGGAGGGAGCCAAGCTCTCTCACTACTTGTGCCCATGTAGGATAATCTCTGCCCATGACCATCTGGAAAGTACTGTTTCGGATTGTGGTAGCCTTGACATGTGGAGGGTGAGGTTGTGACTTTGGGTTGTTCCTCAGCATTCCAGTTCTTGGAGATAGTTTCAGTATCAGGGATGGATCTTGAGTCGGTCTTAGATTCTGTAGTGTTCTCACTGAACTTTACTTTGGGATGTAATATTTAATAATATTTGGGTAACTGGAGTACACAGTTAAATCAGTGGGTCCCTTCTGCAGTGGCAGAGATGACAGCTTTCCAAGGAGTGAGAAAAGGCTCTGTAGGTTCTTGAATCTAAACTTAAAGCTCCCACACCCTCTTGTTATGTGTGCAGTGACATCTATACCAAAATGAGAAAGCTGGAGTTTTCATTCCTGCTCAGCTGGACTTTTTCATAATGCAAGGGATTGGACTTCAAAAAGTAAGCAGGTGTTGAAAGAAAAATAGCAAAGGCAAGGAATTGTGTTAGTTCTTTCTGAAATATTGCCCAATTAAAATGCTGGCTATTCGTGTAAAATACATCTGCAGCAAAGTACTTGGAAATGATTTATCAACACTTACTTTGGAGAGTGCTGCCTCCAAGGTAGCACAGAATGTGAAACTGGCAGTGGAAAGTCACTATGACTTAGAAAAAACAAACAGCAAAGAAGTTATTTCTTGCCCTAAGAAAGGGTGTGACTGTCACTGGGTTGTGTAATGGAAAGTGGGAACACTAGTATTAACATTCATGGTAAACTGCACGGTTAATCATCATCCAGCTGGTCCCTGGTTTCTTTCTTTTTCATTCTGAGGTAGAGGGTGGTGGTCAGAGGGCTTGTCATTGGAGGGAAAGGGAAATGGATTATTTAATGTGGCTTTCTTTATGACAAGGCACTAACATGACTCCCGTCTGTATTTAAATGCTGTCCCCAGGTTACGACTATGGCTATGTCTGCGTGGAGTTTTCACTCTTGGAAGAGGCCATCGGATGCATGGAAGCCAACCAGGTTGCTTTACAATTCGGTCAATGCTGCTAGAAGATTTTTAATTTTTTTTTGGTGGGGTGGTGGAAAGCCAATAAGGTTTTTGTGAAGGAAGATCTGTTCTTGTATAATACACAACACCGCAGTTTAAATGTTGTTGTTACCAGAATCTTGTATCAGGCTTAGAAATGCCAGTGGGAAGGAGCTGCTGGACACCAAGTGGTCTGTCCTCCTCCCTGGTGTGCCAACACACTGGCTGCAGTCAGAGGCTGGTGGCTGACAGACTCCTGCTGCAGGTTTTGGCCCTGCTGTTTCTGTACTCACTGAATGCAGTTGGGAAGAGCTGCACTGGCAGTAAATGCTTCCCCCGGCTGTTTGTGCACACACACATGCACATGTGACTAGGTGCATACCCTCATGTGCAGCTCTGAGTCAGCTGTGACTTGAGTGCTCCACTTTGCCATATGCCTTATGTGTGGGAGAGATACTTAATTGTGCATCTCCCTCATATCTATCCTGTCCTTTGGCAACCCAGAGCTGCAGACATAAGAATTATCCTTATGTGCAGTTGAACCTGGTAAACCTGAACATTTTCACCCCTTAAAAGGAGAAAATGAAATCTCCAGTAACTATTCAAGAGGGGCCTTTACTCTGACCTGGTATTTGAAGCTAGAGCTGTTGTCCCCATACAAGAGCAAGATGCATAAATTTTTTTAGATAAAACATAGATTCCCATCTCCTTGTGACTTGGATCTGCAAATGATGGATCTCTCACTAGAGCCAACTTCTGATCCCCCTTCCTTCACCATATCCCTTAAGTCTCCTCTTTGCTGCTTTCTTCCTCCTAATTTGCCTGAGTAATAATCCATATCAATTATGTTAAGCCTTTTTACCTGAATCCCGGGTCTTGCCGTCATGGGAGGTGAGTTATGAGTCAGATTCAGAGCTGTGCATCTGCAAAAATGTACTTACAGTTAATGAGTCTTCACAGCTGGGGCTTCAAAGGTCCCACTAAGCACTCGCATTTGCCTCTATTTTCAGTTACAGAGGTATTGCAACTTACAAAAATGTTTTACAGAAATAATCCTGTTGCTGGGAAAGAGCCTGGCACATTCCCACCGAGATGGTGGTGAGGAGCAGAGAGAGAGAAGACTCCAGAATTAATTATTACTTTTACCATCAGTGACAAATTTTATTTCCCCTTCAGTGTTTCTATAATTCCCAATTTATTTTGTTGTCACAGGGGAATTTATAATTATAGTTGACACTGCTTTTAACCAAGTGCCTCTCCATATTCTCTCCACCATTCTGCTCACATGAAATAATGTCTTCCTTTGCAAGAGCAATTCCCAAGTATCAGGGAATTTGGAAATCTCTCTTTTTCTGATTGTTGATGCCTGCTCTGCCCTTTCTCTCATTTGGAGTATTTAGAATTGGGCAGATGTTTTTAACTTGATCAGGTTTGGTCCATTGCTAAGCAGAGAGCCTGTAGGCACCAGTCCTTAAACTGAATTGAGTGCCTGCCCAGTAAATCACTGCACACACGTGCATGGGAAGAAGTTCTGGCTGCTGTTCCAGTGTTGCTCAACTGACCTCCCTAGCATCAGTTACAGCAGTGATTTAGGCTGGGAAATGCTTTCCTGTGCTTCCATTCCCTACTAGTGACAGGAGTTGAGGTCCCAGCCATACACACCTGGGATGTGCAAAAAACAGACAGGATGTGAAAGTCTTCCAGTTTTCTTCCTGCTATACCTGGCTCTGTGTATGTGCAGAGGAAAGCTGGAAGATGGAGTGCTTGGAAGGGATCATCTCTCAAGCCTCCATATGCCAATCTTCATCATGTTTTAGTAGACCTACAGTAGTTAGTAATTAGAGAAGTTAGAAATTTGGGGTTTGCATTGACCCAAGCTACATGCATTTGGTCAGGAGAGCTTAACTTCTGGATTGCCCCACATAGGTTAACTTGTCTAATCTGTCTAATGTTTTGATTGAACATGAAAAAAAGCCCTTCTAATTACATAAAAAAGGGGAAATAGGTGACTTTAAAATTCTCAGTAAGAGACAAATAAAGATCTTCAGAAAGGGAGTTACAAATTGTCCCTAGAGAATGGATATTCCATTTCAGTGACTTCCAGGGTAGAGTTACAAGATCATCTCCTTAGACTGAAAGTCTGCATTTTTGCAAGCTGCAAAACCAAAAACCTGTGTTAGCTAAGACACAGATTCTTTGATAGTTCAGTTATTTTCAGAAGGTTATCAACTGTCCCTGTCATATTCAGTCACTTGTGAGAGCATAAATAGCAAGTGACATACTGGTCCCTCACTAGTCAACCTGCCTCTTTCTCAGGCATCTGCAGGCTGAAAATAAATAGCTTGTGCAAAACCAGCATTTTTGATGCTGTTTAATGACTGTTGAACTGCCCCTGCCTGAAAATAATTTGCTACCTCCCTATATTGTATCACTCTGATATTTTTTTGTTCTACTCGACACACACAGCACCCACTTAAGATCATTGCCAGACTTGCAATCTACAGATTTACCAGGTTCAACTCCCATTCAGTAAATCTTAGCATGTATGTGTGACTGCTGAGATTTGAGGGGGCTTTTCTGTTACATATATTGTGATAAGGAAACACTCATATTCTCTTGCCCTAATTTTGCAGGAGAGTTTCATTCCACGCATATTAACTCTCACAGCTAAAGTAATGACAACAGGCCCCTTATTAATTGCTTTGACTTGTTGATTGTTACATTGGCAACTTACTCCAGTGCCAAGGTGCCACCTGACATGCATGAGCAGGGTTGCTGTTATTCCCAGTGTGGAGATGCTGGGCACAGGGCTGCATGAGTGAGGTGCCAGGTGCTGGCTCTCCCCCTGGCTTTGTGGGGGCTCTGCCCCAGCAGGGCACATGAGCTGTTGATTTGTTGTGCAGAGCCTAGATCCAGCCCTTGTACCAGCCTCATGGTTGGTGATGCTCCTGGTGGCCTTTTGTTTTATTGTAGCTGTCACTTGAGTTGTGAGAAACCTCTTTTCTGTCTGCCATGAGGTGCTTTTCTTTTGGGGAGAAAGTTATTTTGAATGGCAAATAGGGTTTCTGTCTGTTAAGTCGCATGATTTCTCCTAAATAATTTTCCCTCCCTTATTGTCATTTTTGAAAGGGTGTGGTGTGACATTGGGTGTTTCTTTGGCATAGCCCCTGATGTGGTAGGGCTCCTGTCTGAGAGCACCAGGTTGGCTTCTTGGAAGCAGCTTTGGGAATACATCCCATGGCTGCTCTTGTCCATAGGCATGGGGTCTTTGCATTCCTCCTTCATGTGTAGAAAAGAGCAGACATAACAAGCATGTTACTTGGTGTGAGAAAATCAGGTGGGAAATGAAGAGCCCTTTGCATACTGCTGTGTATCATAAAGGCAGGAGGTGGAGAAATGGAAGGAGCCTGTCTCTGCTGCTTGCATATTTTACTGTTTTCACTGGGATGAAGCTGGTTGTTATACATGTGGAAGCAAGAGGGGTTTTTTGAGCTCAGGAGCAAATGGCTTGTCTCAACTGACTCTGTAGTATTGTCTCCAAATCTGCTCAGGCCCAAACTTAGCAACACTGCCTGCATGAGTATTTTGTAGCTTTTGTTGCTAGTAACTAACAACTTTGTAATCCTTTCCCCCTATTTCTTAATAAAGAAAGCAAGAGGAGAGCCATAGCATGAACTTTTAAAAATGCATACACTGTACATTATTGTGCAGGTCTCCAGGCATGTGCTGGAGTGCTTGTTTGAGACTTGCTCTGGTGCTTTCCTGCACAGAGGCTGGCACTGCAGTGCTCTTCTGTTTCAGCTTGCTGAGCACACCAATGTGTCCACTCCCTGCTTGTTTTTTATTGGAGAGGGTAAGAGGGATTCTTACTGGATTTTGTGGGTGCTCACTTGAGCATGTCCCACTCCCGTGCAACAAGAAACATCAACTGTGTGTTTCTCCTGCTCTGAACCTGTATTCCCTTGTATCCATTCACTGCAGGGCCTTTCTGTATTCTGTGTGAACAGAGCTTCTGCTGCAGATCAGATTTCACAGGCTTTTCACTGTAGCTGTTGGTGTTAAAATCCACAAGATGCTGCGACAAGCAGGCAAAGCTTAGGACTTTCTGTCCTGAAAACATTTGCAGTAACAAGCCCCAACTCTGTGTGGCTTCTCAATTAAATAAAGAAGGAGCATGTGCTTATCCTGAGAATGGAACTTCTGGGACCTGTAGCCTTGGAGTATTTATTGAAGCCTGTTGTACAGGGAATGTGTTGCAATTTTTAAGAGAAAATGTGTGTCCAAGCATCAAAATGAATTGCTTTCCTTTTGGTAGAATGTGCCTAATTGTGGAGTCTGGAATTTTTTTCCTAGAATCTGCCAGATTCCCTCTGTAATGGAAGATGACACCTGCTTCAAGTGCATTTTCATGGGCTGTCTGGTATCCATCATTTATTCACTTGACAATGTTACTCCGTCTCTGTAGCTTTAACCTGCAGTTGAGGTGGTGGTGGCATGTCCACAAATACACTGAAATCCATTTGTGTGTTAGGGTAAAGATGCTGGAGATGGCCTTGCTTTTGATCTCTCCTCCTTGGATCCACAGCTGGCGTTTTCTGCTTTTCTTGTTGCCTATTAGGTGTGTGGATTTTGCTCAGGTTGTATCATTAGAACACCTCCTTTTCCCCTGCTCTCCCTCACCCCCATAAAGCCTGTCCTGCTTTTGACTGTGTGGGTTTCTAGAATCTGTTTTTGGAGTCTTCTACTTTGAATGAGGGAAAGACTTGTATACCTAGGCAGTTTCTTCTGTAAACATCCTAATGGTTTGGGAAATATGCACATTGTGGTGGAATTTTCATGAGCCGCCTGACCTATGGAAAGTTCTCTCCACAGGCTAGTGGATGAGTGGATTTCCAGGCAGCAAAGCTGATTTGGGTTTTTTTGTATCTGATTCAGTGTGTGTGACCTTGTCACGAGTTCACCCTGGTCTTACATCACAAGGGCTTGACATGTTGAGTCAATTATTTTTTCATTCCCTCTTGTGTCTCACTAATCACTGCATCATACCAACATTTAACTGGGGTTGTAAGCTTTTGAGATCTCTATGGAATCCTGCAGTGGGTAGCTCCAGGAACTGGGCAGACACTTGCCTGTGAATAAGCAGTTGGATCTGCCTGCAGTGACCTGTGACAGGGCTGGGAGTGTGGGCGTACATGTGTGTATCCTGCAAAGAAGCTGTGATAAATGCATTGCCTGTTTGGAAGGACTGGCTTAATCTCAGTGTGCTGCAGAGACCTTCCATGTGCAGAGAAGGGTGGCTTTTGTTGTAAAATGTAACTGCCAAAAAGTACCAAAAATATTTCTCTGAACCTTTTTCTCTTCTGTCTTCTCAACATCTTCTGTCATCTCAGCTCTCCAAGCCGTGTGAATCCTCTTAGTCCCTCTTCCTTTGGCACAGAAGGTTGTAAGAAATCTTCTGCCAGAGACTTCACACACTCTTCCTTTCAGCCAATGGTAGCTTCCCATCAATGTGTTTTCTCCAGCCATACCCAGATAAAAAAACTGCAACCTCCTTCTTGGCAGCTCTGTCCTGCCTTGCCTCTAGAAGCAAACCATGCTACAATGTGTTTTAAAATAAGTTCATTTTTCACTAGAAGAGTTGTGAAGCTGCATCTTCTTGCTCTCCTTGTGTGATTCCCAGCTTGCCATGTCCCTCCACCTCCCTGCTCGTTTTCCAAAATCCTGTCCTCCTTTTTCCTTCAGCCTCACCTTACCCATGTGGTGCGGTCTGTATGTTTTTGCTGCTGCTGAACTGCTGCTCTGCAGTGGGATTGTCCCAGAGGACAGCTTCTGGGTGAGCTGGCTGGAGCATGCAGCACATGCTTAAGTGGAACTTCCTCAGTATCTCTGATTGCTGCTGGGGATGTGGGGCCCATCAGGGTTATCTCAGGACTCAAATATTGCTGTATATTACAGAATTATCTATTCTGTGTGCTGAGGTTGGCTTGGGTTGCTATATAAATAGGTTGTTTCACATAAAGCATCACTCCCTACCCTTCTATAAAATGAAACTGCTCTCCCTCCTGGCCCCTGCATTTCTGTTCTGGTGATGGTTTTGTTGGAATTTTTTTTGCCCATTGAGATTAACAAATCTGTGTGATAATGTAACTCTGAAATTACCATTATTTCCCTATATCTTATAAATGCCTTGTTAATCAGTTGTTATCTATTGGATTAGATGTTCTGTTTACAATGCCAGAAGCTGGAGTGAATAATTGTGATTTCCTGAAATTTGTTAAAATAACTTGATCTGTGAGTGATTGACAAGACAGGTGTCCAGTCCTCTCTGGTTGATTGGCTGTGTGATCTGATATTTCAGTACTTGTGCTGCATCACTCAGCTGCTGGGCAGGAAAAGGTTGGATATTCCCTGCACTGGTGGCTCAAAGTGAGAAACCATGGGACAGCCAGACCTTTGGGCATGCCCAGCACTGATGTTATATAAAAATGGGGGTACTTGAAAACTTCTGCTTGTGCATGCAAAGTGCAGTGTGTGCCATAGGTGAGTCTGCTTCTGCCCCTTCCACAGGGCTAAAGTTGTGTTGTAGAGAACTCATTGGCAGAGCATTCCCTAAGAAATAATTTTGGTTTGGTCATTTTCAGTACGCAAAGCATTTTCCTGAGTGATGAGGCATCTGGAACACTCATCCTTTGAATTCTTTTCTAGGTGAGATCTTGCCTTGAGCTAGGAAAGATTTGAAGTAATCTTTGGATGCATGGGCAGGATACAGATGGCACCCTGTCTCTGTAGCTGTCAGGTCCTCTCCTCCTAATGTGTTAATGGAATAATTGTGTGCCAGTGGGGAAATCTTAGTCATAGATTATGTTATATATGCTATGCATAGGTGCAGTTTCACCTTAAAACAAAGAGCAATGGTTTACTGCTGTGATCTTTCTCACAGACTGTACATTTTGTATTGTGTTTGCATTCATCATTAGTTGATTTTCTGTGAAGAGCTGTAGAAACTAAATATATCCCTGTGTAACCATTTGGAAGGTATGTACCTCGTAGCCCCAGAGTGCTTCAAAGGAACATGGTAAATCAGGTGTAGGGCAGATTGTGTGGTACTGCAGTTGATAGACTGTGTATATGGTCAGAAGGGGATTTTGGATTAGGATGTAAAATCCCTTGATCAAGCTCTTATATGAAAGTAGTAGGACTCATGGCACTAATTTGCTTTGATGCTTTTGAAGTCCTCCTTTGAGTAAGCTGGTGACTAACCAAACTGCAGCTGCACTCTCAGAAATTCCTCTGTACTCTTAGAAGTGGACGGTGCTGATGATACGAATGAAGTGTCTTAAGGGAGATGAGCAGGCAGTGAGAGGGAAACGTCTGGATGGGTTCAGTCATGAATCAAGACATCTCAGTGAATGCACCACAACTTTCATTTCCAGAGTGAGACCATTTTCTGTCACAGTTTTGCCATAATGGTTTGCACAGGACCCGTCACTGAGAATGAGGTGACATAAATTGTTGGGCTGAGTCCAATGAGTCCTCAGCCCAATTCCAGCAATGTCGAGGGGAACACCAGATATGTTTTACAAGCATATGAGCCAGATTATAATGCTAGAACTCCATCTGGACTGTTTTGATAAGTGGGAGCACACCAAAATGTTGCAGTTTTCACTTGATGAGTCGTTGTGAGCTTCAGCCTCAGAGCTGTTTGTTCATGCTTTTGTGCTATCTTAGCAGTGATTGCTTTTCTATCACTTGATGCACTGTTGGTGTTGGATTGCTGGAACAGGAGGGTAAAATGTTGACTCTAGATGTGGTAAAAAATGTTGAACTGCATGCTCCCTGGGGTTAAGGAAGAAGGCAGAACCACTGTTTCCTTCTCTTCAAAGAAATGCCTATCCTTCTGTAGAAACTGTGTATCTTTTTTGTGTATATATGGTTTTGATAGTGAGAGAGAGCTGAAATTCCCGTCAGATGTGGATTTTAGTCTGTTTTCTTCCCAGCTGAGTTTGTATTGGACTTTTTAAATTTAAATAACGGAATTTTGGCTACCTGGAATTGGGGTTCATTCAAAAGGAGTACATTGCATTTTGCTGTTTTCTGCTTGGGTTGTGAGACTCACACGAGTAAAATAATAATTTCAGATTCAAGTTTGAAGATGCAAGATCAAAGCTCTGGCAGTCAGCAACTTTCATTTGTGAATTTCTGTTTCCATTTGACTGTAACTGGGTTGTTAATGTTCTTGTCTAGAAATGAAATTATTACAGTGGAAAATGGGGGCAGCATGCCTAAGTGGGCTATTGTGTCATTATCCATCAATCACAGGCAACAAGGAAACAGGTATTTAACACAGGAGGACACGGAGTTATTATCTGCCCCATTCCCCTGCAAGCCACAGGGCACCTTCTAGACTCTTATTAAAGCTTTAATACCTACAGAGAGCACAAGAAACACTGTGTGCTAGAAGATCAGGAGGTCTGCTGTCATTCTGCATCTGTGCAGGACCAGGAAACACATGAGGTGGAAGAGCACTGAAAGTGCTGGCAGGCAAAACCCCTCTGCGCTGCTGAGGAAAGGCACTGACTTCCCCAGTCCTCTCACATAAGGGGAAGAATTTCTTCTTCCATCATATCAGGGAGCCTGTGAATGGGACAGACACTGACAGGTCCTCAGTAGCTCTGCGTGACCAACTTACTGAATCCTGGCTACAATTGCTCCCAGAAGAGGGTTGTGTGGGAAAATCTTGGAGCTGTTTTGTACAAGGAGACACAGGATGGAGGTGGGAAGTTCTTCCTGGCTCTGCAGAACAAAAACTATGAGATGTAAAGGAACATTCTGCCGGAAGGTTTATTTTGTGGTGCTAATGCACTGTGTGTATGTGTTGACAGCTACCAGATGTTGCATCCAAGTGTCTTCCTGCATCTCCATTGCTTCAGGCCACCTGTAAGTTCACTTAGTTGTACCTTCCACAGGATGAACAAACAACTTCTGAAGGACAGGGGTCTAAAATCAAGTCTGTCATATACGGAATTACATTTTTAATGAGGGTCAAAGCTATAAAGCTGTAAACATAAGGTTTAAGTATTTAAAACTCTGAAACTGTCTTTAGAACAAGAGAATGAAAGTAATTTTCTCCTGTTTTCATAGACATCAGGGGAAATCTTAGTTTTTTTGTGATCTACAGTCCATGTCTAACCAGGAAATTAGCAGTATATTTAAATGGGCTTCATGAACCAGATTTGAGCCAGGATGGCATTTAAAGCCCGAGCAAACATTTGATGTACTTTTCCATCAAGGATCTCAGGAGCAGAGTTAACAGAGAAAGTAATTTTAAGTCTTAAGAATCCCAAGATGTATTTTCATACACTTAATACCAGGTTGAGAAGTCTCACTAAGAAGCTTTCTCACAGTGCAAAGCTGTACATTAATGATATGATGACTAAGGTATTTTACTGTTTATAGTCTTAAGTTTTTGAAAATCTTGATTGATTCTTCCCAACCTGTGATATCACTGGAGAGGAGTGCTGAGGTGGTTTGGATTTTTTTCCTCTGACAAGCTGTTGTTCTGTGCCTGGTTCATGTGGAACTGGTGTATGCCACTGCTGCCTTCTCTGTCCATTCCATTAACTCAGCTCATCTCTTTTTCTTCCTTCCAGTGTGTACTGGGCACATCAATAAATATAAGAAGTGAATTCCAGAGATTTTCACAGACACCTCCTAGTGACAGGCAAATGGTTGATCCATCTGGTTCAAAGAGGAGCAGCTGAAAGCATCACCTCTCTGGTGCTCCAGTGCTTGCTGCAGAGAGGTGAGCAGCACACAGGGAGCTGCAGACAGTACCTGTGCTTAGCTGCCCTGGGTCTGCACAGGCCAGTCTGTCCTGAGCTATCAGGTATTAAAGTCTCACAGGGGGTTCAAGTGACAGTATCTGAACCACCCACTACTGTGCAGTTTATTGGACAGTTTAAAGATATGTCTGTGCATGCTGTTTCCCCTTCCCAATCCCTTAAGAATTCAACCATGCTGGGGCACTTCTGACACAACAGAGAAATGTGTTTTTTTCCTTCCTTGGTGTCAGGGTTATCAGAGGAACTGCAGTCCTGCACACTCACCTCTGGCTCTACTCTTCCAAAGACCTGAGGTCAGCCACCAGAGCCTCAGAGCCTGGAGAGTCTCTATTTCTGCACACTGATAAGGTCCTAAATTCCTTTCTTCATCAATTCTGGGAACTGACCAGGAAGGAACGATCTGAATTTACCTCTGAACTTTGTGCAGTGCAGTTGCCTGAATAAACCTCTTAAACCTCAGTGCCCTGAAAAAGGAAGAGGTGCTGGGTGCCACAGTGAGCTGTGATACCCACTAGTGTTATGTTGCACCCAAGCCAGACTAGCAGGGAAAAATAATTTTCCTCCAAAGGGCTTGGATAACTGTTCTCATGCTGTGTCAGGTTTCTTGGCAAATACTGACCCAAGAGGTTAAAGCAGCTGTTTTCCAAATCAACAGCTGTTCCAAGAAGAGCTCTGAAGAGGCAGCATTTGCTCAGACACAGAAATCTGTCCAGGTGCCAGCCTGAAGGTGGGCTGGCTACCTTGAGGTTCTGTCCAGGTGTGACCATTAAGGATCTGGATATAGCTTTTGGACAGGCCACCAAGGTCACAGTGATATGCTGGGAATCATCATTGGGATGACACAGGTAAGTGTTGCACTGCTGGTGGCAGATGGCAGGGCTCTTATCCTGTGGGAGGCAGTACCAGACACCCACTTTTGTCATTAACTGGTAATTTAAGAATATTGAGAAATTATGTCTCTAAGGATGAAGCCCTCTTTTCTTCAGACGTACTTCCTCTTCCCTGAGTTTTTGGGTCTTTTCCTTTCAGCAGAGAGACTGTCCTGCAGGGAGCTTGCCTGAGCACTGGCTGGAGAGAAGGCACTGCCAGGGAAGGCTCCTAAGAGTGGAGTTTGGAGGTGTGTCTGGAGAAGCCTCTGGAGCATGCCTTTCCCCATTACAGTTGGTGTGTTCTTAACAAACATTTGCTGCTGCACAGAACACCCTGAGTTCTGTTCACTATGCAGGTGTTGGAATTGTGTGTAATCCCATAGGTACATGCTCCAGTGGAAGAACATGTGTTGTTTGTGTAGGGGGCGTCTTCAAATGCTTAATTAAATAGCTTGGATTGTTTAGCAATAAATGTACCTCTTTAAAGCAGAGATTTCCAGCCTTTTTTTCCACCATGATTTTGCATTGAGATTGCTCTTTAGGGTTTTGATATTTGTGCTTCAAACCTATGATTAAGGTGCTGGGTGTTTCCTCATTGTTTCCCAGCTTCCTTATGGCCATTACTAATTGTAAAGTATCCCTAAGGGAGGTGCACAGGAAGGTCCTGGACTGGATTAGTGCATTGTGTTAATGTGCTTAAGCTTTATATTGTTTAACAGTGAGATGGGATGAGATGACCTTTGAGGGAAAAGGTGGCCATGTAAAAAAAAAAAACAAAACCTGTGAGAAATATGTCCAAGCAGTAGAGCAGCATTTTGGAGAGAGAAGTGAAAGTCCCTGTGATGGGAGAGAAGGGGTTCTGTGAAGCAGATGTTGTTCAAACATTGTCCATGCAGTAGCCTGTGATAAGTCAAGGAGTATTGTTGAGGCAGAGCCATGTGGATCCTTCCCTAGGGATCCATCTATGAATAATGATACTCAATATGCTAAATATTGAAATACTCTTTAAGTTTTGATAGTTTAAGTATATTTTTCAAATAGAGGATTGAATATGATTGATAGTTTTCTGAGTATGAGTGTTTGACTTAGAATTGTTTAGGTTGGTAAAGACCTTTAAGATCAAATCCAGCTGTTAAAGAAACTCACATGCATGGCCTCCTCCACTTACCTCGTTACATGGCCTCAACCGTCTATGCTTCTCTTTAGCTGTGAAGTGGAAGCACAGCCAGTAACACCAGAACACAGAACTTGTCCCTTTTTGAGCTGTTGTCCCCAGATCCTCTCCATCTGGACTCTAGAAATCTTCTGATCCGTCATGCTGTAAAGGAAAAGCTTTCATTTTGAAATTTCCACTTTTTTCCCAGTGATCCTATAAGCTGATCTGCAAAGGTGCCCTCTTCAGAGGAGTGAGGGAAGCTGGAGGTCGGCATTAGCCAGGCAGAGATGCATTAGGGCCTTGAGTGGCAGGTGAATGTCCACTTGGCTTCACTGGATCAAAGAAAACTTTCAGATGCGTTGAAATCTACTTAAAGGGTGAAATGCAGAAGCTATTCACATCACCTGCTGCCCAAAGCTGGCCCTTGAGCATGTGAGGTCCTGAGCACATTGTGTTTTCCCCAGCTGTGGCACATCGCTGTTATCCGTCCTGCAGCTGTAATTGAGAGCTTGCCTGTGCCCACCGTTTTGGTGCTCTCAGAGCAGGCCTGAGAGTGCTGACAAGCAAAGCAAAATGCTTTTTAAAAGATAAGCACTTTGAGAGTCCTAACTTGGAACTGAATTGGAGTTCAAAATTCAGGCATTAAAATGTAGAGAGCTGGCATAGTCTGAAAAGCAATTTCTGTGTGTATTTGCGAAAAGGATATCAGTGAGGGGAGGTGAGCTGTAGAAAGATACTGGGACTTGCTTAAAAAGGGTATGGCTGGTATCCAGGGAATTTAGAAACCGTAGGAAGAAAACTGGAGGTGTCTCAGCAGGCTAGCTGGGGTGTCTGTGGAAATAAGGTACTTAAAAGATGCAGACTGGCACCTTCTGCTAAAGGACAAATGGCCTGCATAACTAGGCAGGAGGGGAGGCCTGAGGTGGGAGCAAGTAGATATGGAAGCTTGTGTGACCCGGTGGATGGTCTCCCAGTGCTAGTGGGTAATGGGTTTTGAATAAAAGGACTTTGAAAAAGAGGTACCAGGTGCTATCTGGGATAAAATAATCCTTATATAGCATCTTAATCTGTTATATTTAGCTGCTGAATCTTTAGGACTCTCAGTTATCTTTGTAATGCCTCAGTTCTGTGTTAGTGCCAGTTTTGTTTAACATGCCCATCAGTGGTGTGCCTGAAGTAGTGTTCTGTCAGCTCAGGATGGATGGTGACAGCTTTGGGCTCTCACTCTCAGGACTCCCCTGACCTTGAGGACCAGGAGCCCTGAGCATGCCATGCTGGCTAGCCTTGGATCACTGTTGAAATAAATGCCTTACTGCTAAATGCTTCAAGGTGATGCCGTGTGCTCTTCTGCTCCTTAGCGTTCTCTGATGCCCAAGAGCCAAATATCCTGCTCTTTGGGTGACCACTAACACAGTGTGTATGTTGTCAGTTGCCATCTCAGTGTTAGTCTTGATGGAAATCTGTAATAATAGTACACAGCAAAGTTGTTTGGATCCATTTGGTGATATAACAATTCCTAAGGGATCCACCACTTTTCAAACCATCCTTTTCTTTCCCCTGCATATCTTCAATCTTCTGCCTTGGCTGTCAGCCACTCAGTAGTAGAGTGCTGGACACACTGCTAGATCAGGCCAATAAAAGAAATCCCTGAGCTGCAACTGGTTGAGAGCTCAAGAAAAAGAGGCTGGAGAGCCTTGGGGAAAATCCTGGCTCATGAGGAGTTTGCTTGAAGTTACTCTTGCTGTAGGAAATGCCAGATTGCTGCAGTACCCTGCAGCAGCCTGGGTTGCTCTTGTTTCTTCAGCTCCATGTCATGCTCCGTTTTCTAACTGTTTAATTAGAGATGGATTGTGGTTTGTGGGTTCACAGCTTTTCTCATCTGCTTTTTGTCAGAGGTAAGCAGATGTACTGCCTGTTGCTTTGTACAGTTGAGTCCCTTGTACAGCAGCTGCTGATGAGTTCAGAGATAAAAACTTCAGCATATGGAAAACAGGGGATGAGAAGCCAGTTTCTGTGTCTGAGATGAACTTGTTCTAAAATATATCCAGCTGGTCTCTTATCCTCCCAGGTGTTGGCCCTCTGCTTGGTCCCAGGAAGGTGCTGCCTCCTCAATTCCATGAGCACTATAGTTGAGTGGGGATAGTTAGGAAGACCTTTTGTGTTAGACCTGCCTAATTTGAGGGTGAATCCTGTCAGGGAGAGAACCCTGTGCTCTCCCTGCCAGCTCCCACTCAGCCTCTGCATGGTGCATGCCAGTGGAGTAGGATGCCATTACATAACTTGCATTGTGTGGCGGTTGGGGGTTGTTAAATCTGCATTTCTAATCCATACTCAAGTAGGAGCAGAACCTGAAAGCATTCTGATCTGCAGTTCCAATTAGATAACCTGGCTTGTGCTGTCAGCCCCTTGTCTCCTGTGCTGTGCCATCCAATGCATTTGAAGGCCAGGGCTGGAATATACCCTGAGGATAGTAGGAGCTTTTTATTCTGGGGAGTTCTGCTGAGACCAGGGGCATCCACTGCATTCCCAGACTGCTTCCTGGGGTAATGTCTGAGCATTCCCAAGGCGATGAACATTAGTCATTAATAATTTTAAATAATTTTTAAATGACGGATGTATACTGATTTTTGAATAACCATCCTAATTATAGTAAATATGCATAAGAGGCCTAAATTAACATCATATAAACAAGGTTAGTTCTTGTATTTTAATGTGACTGCTTTGCTGTGCTACCCATAAGCATTCTTTTGTCATAATCTTTATATGCAGTTTTTTATCTGTTTACAAATGGTATTTTCAATTAATTTTTATCATGTTGAACCACATTAGTCTTCCAGCTTGGTTATTACTCAGCAAAAAGGATACCTGAACCTTTCAGTTCACGGAACAGATATTTTTCATTTAATCAGACCATAAACAATATAAGGAAGTAATTAGATTACGTGGTATTTGGTTTGTGCATGAGCCAGCTGCTAAAGGGAGTCTGAAGGTGGTTCACTTGTGGTGGAGGCACCTCCTGCACTGCCCTGGGATTTGTAACCAAGAAGAAAGTTTGACTTATTAATCTTGTGGATTTGGGTGCTTGGTAGCTGAGCCTTGGTTCTGTTCCAAAACTGATGTGCGCCGCCCCAGGTGTGTCATCTGTAAAGGTGAGACTAATAATTGGTGTTCCACAAGTCAGGCACTCATGGTCTTCCTTGTGACCAGGGATGGTGGCATCCTGAATGGATGGCTGCTGTCATTCCCCTGGAAGAGCTGGAGCACATTCCTCCACAGTAATCCATGGTGGTGTTGGTTGCTGCATCCACATCTCCGTGGGGTTTCCCAGTCCCAGTTGTAGCTGCTGAAGCATGACCCATGGGTTGAAATACTTGGAATGCTGTCAGCTCATTGTTTGGAGGCTCCAAAGTGAAATTTTACTGAAAGTTTTAGTGTTTGGATAGATTCAGTTAAAGCGGAAGCCTGGTGTGATTTGAGGGAGTGGCCGTGTTCTGAGAGCTCTCCTTTCACATTTCCAATTTTCTAGGTCACTCTTGGATGCTCTAATTTTTTTTCAGAGAAACAGTTAGCAAAAGCTTTGACACTGATGATTTGTATTCTGTCATCTCAGTTTTGAGAGCAAAGAGATACTTTTTTGGCAAGTTCTCCCCCTCCTCAACCCCCAGCCATCATCATTAAAATGCTGTCAACAAGCGTGAAAAATCTCGTGCTAACTGTAAATGCTAATTGACAGACAAGCAGCTGAAGCGGTGGATTGTGCAGTGCCTGACCTGCAGCAGGCTGTCTTCTGGCCCTGGCAGTAGCTCCATAGGTTCCCTAGGAAGTGAGATCAGAATGCTCAGTGCTCATGTACCTGCAGAACCAGGCTGGGCTCTGTGCACAGCAGTGCTGTTAAAAACAGGGTAAACTAGAGGTGAGCTAAACCCAACCTCAGAAATGGGCATGATGTGTCCTAGGGTGTAGTCTGGCTTTTTTGTGACAGGTAGGCATACCTTCCTGGTATTCTTTAATGCTTCTTTGGGGAACAAAAAGCTTGGAAACTGCTTTAGTAAAACTAGCTTTGTTGCTGAAGCCCTGTGCCCTGCTGACACAGTCTCCAGAGTGCTTTCGGAAGGATTGCATCACCTGTGAATATCATGGCTAAGGAATTTTCTCCTTTTTCTTTTAAAAGCAACCTGTTCCTATGGGGTTTGTCCCTGCTCAGTGAAGAGCTTTGTGACGTGGCTGTGCAGTGTGTGCTCTCTGCAAACAGGCTTTATGGTTTCCTGGCACAGTTCTAGGACCATCTCATGGTAGGGTTGTTCCATGGATCATTCTGCTGACAGGAATATTTACATATTACATCTGCCAAAGGGCAGATTTTTTAGTAGCTGAACTGGCTGGGACTGAATTGTATCACTTAGATTAGAATTCAGTGTTGCATCTCCAATGACCTCTAAGCAAAAAATCCATGTATGACTGTGTTTGAAAGGTATCAAACAGTAGCACAAATAATTGCTTCCAGCAGTAAAGTCCTGATGCTCTGTTTTAATGAATTTAGCAATTCAGAAAACAGTAGAATCTGTTCATACCCTTGGAAATCTGGGCTGAGAGCCTGCTGTCCTAGCACTGCAAAGCTGTGCTGCCTTTTAAACCCTTCACTGGTGAGTCAACTCTGTGTTTACTGCTAGTTATGAGGGGGAGGTTCCTGACTGGGAAGACCAGAGAGACATTTCTGTTTCACTCTGACTTAGGAAAAGCCAAGCTGCTCTGAAATACAGGGTATTAAAAATACAGAGGAATTAACAGACATAGTGCAGGTTAGTGAAAAAGTCCAGGATAAAATGCCTGAATGTGGAAGAGATATGGTGCCAGACACAATATGTGGCATACTTTAAGCTTACACTTTTTTTTCCCCCCAGCACTGTTCCCTGAAATTTTCAGAAGCTCTTTGTCATTTTGCCAAGATTTGCTCAATTGAACTGAAATTATTATTAGCCAAAAATTTTTGCACAGTAAAGGAAGATCTAGATAAAGAAGAGTAAGTAGAGACAGGCACTAGGGAAATAAAGGTTCTGAAAATATTTGTGATGGAATCTAGTAACAAAATGGGAGAATGAGGAATTCAAAGCCACTGAATCCTGACAATGTGTGTCCTAAGTGAAAGACTCATTTTTGAGAGTTAAATGATGATTGCAGCCTTGAAAATTACTTTATCAAGAAGAAATCAGTAAGAGAGAGCTTGCTGAAAAAGTGAGCAGGCAATCAGCAGGGTGTTAGTGAAATCAGGGAGAATTATGCAAGTGACACTTTCTGCAGCCTCCGAAAATGGAATTTGCGGAAGGGACCAGCACCACCAGCACAACATGCACTTAAATACCATTTTCCATAAAACCAAAAATAATCTTAAGGCTTTCTGGCAAGGTTTGTCTTCAATGGCTGGTAGAAGGATGAAGCTCTGTGATGGATTGCCCCTGCCAGAGGAGATGTTCTCTAATAGAGTTTTTTGTTTCCTGATCTAGTAGGCAGAGCCGCAGCTGCCTGCTGAGGGGCTGCTGTTCCCAAGGACTTCGCTGGGCTCATGAGGATGTGCACCCTGCCTTCTCCTCTTGCCTCTGCTCAGTGTGTCCTGAGGCACCCACAGGCACTTCTAGCCTGCTCCTGGCACTGCCCATCTCTAGAGCGTGTGCTGGGATGTGGTGGGTGCCCTGCTTGGGAGAGGGACCATGTCTGTCTCAGGTACCAACATTTCCAGTGGGACAGCCTTGATTTCCCCTTCCCTTTCTCACTTGTGTTTCCTCATGTGCCTTAAAGAAGGTGCAAAGCCTCTTGTAGACAGGTAATGTGAGCAATGTTCCCTGCTGTGAACAGACCCTGAGCAGATTCTCCAAAGGTGCTGCAGTGTGCTCTGGGTGCACACACCAGCCTTCAGCAAGGCCTGGGAATGGCTCAGCTTTCTGTCAGGCAAAGGCAAATCCATGTTGGAAAGCAGTGCTTGAGCAGCTGGGTGGCAGAAAGGAGCCCCTCAAAGTGTTCAACATGGGCCTGCTAGGTAAGGATGGCTTTGGTTCATAAAAGGCAGGATGTGAAGAAGGGAGGTGGTAGAACCCTGCTATGTTCTTTCGTAGGAGTTAAAGGATTGTTGTACTGCCACTCAGTGATTCCCTCCTATGAACTCTTCACTCCCACTTTGCATGTTCCCTAGCATCTCCCTCACGTTCTGCAGAGCAGTTTATGCATGGGTGTATCATGACTTCTGAATAATAACTCTGGGAACTTGTTTTCTCATGTTCATGGTTTGCACTGGGGGTTTTTGCATGATGTGGAAAAGACCTCGGAGTATCTGGGCAACTTCTGACTCAGCAGAGGTCCTCAAAATAGGCTGGGACCATTTACAGCTCCCTGACATCTGTCTGTGCTGTCAGGCAGCTGCTCTCCTGGGACTTGGGAGACTTGGGTCTGGGTCTCTTTATTGATACCGAGTCTCAAACTATGGTATTGGGGAATCCAGGCTGTGTGGTCTGGCAGTGCCTCCAGAGACAGGACATGTCTCCTGGCTGTGTGCATCTGTGACTTGGCCTGCCTGCATCCTGCGTGGCCAGGCATGGCCTGTTGTCCATGGCAGATGGGAGCCACCAGGAATCATTGCTGTTCCAGGCAGGAGCCAGGGGACTTGTACCTCCGACCCATTTTATCTGAGTTTCAGCAGAGCTTGTGGGTGTGTTGACACATCTCCAAAGCATCACTTGTGGATCTGGAAGCAGTTTATCTGTGAGCAGTGGAGCCCCTCAGGCGCTTGAGGCCAGCCTCAGCAAGGAAGGGCTGGCTGCAGAGCAGTGGCTCTGCTGGCTGCAGGGCCAGTGGCACATTTCTGGTCTATTTCTCTGAAGAAAAGCCATGGTTTCATGACTGGCATGAAGACTAACCCAAGTATGAAAATTCTCTCATCTGAGAGAATTTTTCCATGCATTCCTCCTCGAGTAGCTGCCTTGAGGCCAGCCTGGTGGCTGGTGTGAGGGAATCTGTCCAGCTGCCCCTTGCCAGTGCCTGGACTAAAGCAGGTTAAAGCAACTTCCCACTCTAGTTACTTGTTTCTGCTCCTCCTGGGAGGTGGCAAGGCCTCTCCTGCCTGGTTCCTCTGGAGCTAGCTAACACAGCCTTGTAGCTTCGTGCTAGAGCAGGGCACAGGCTGTTTCCCTCCCACTTTCATGGCAAAGCTCCAGCTAACTGAACTGGGAGACTCTCTCCCCCTTTCACCCTGTTTCCCTTGCAAAACCTTTAGGAACCAGAGAGCTTTCACCCCCTTCTTTGCCTCTGAGTAACCTGCGTGTGCTGGGCGCGTTCGTCATTTGCCCCCTTGTCTCAACAGGGAACTCTTACGATCGGTGGCAAAGAAGTGACCCTTGAATACACTCCGTGCCCAGAGTTTTGGCGCTGCAAACGTGTAAGTATGTGCTCAGAGCTGTGTTGTGCTTCCCCTGCTGGCACTTGTGGCACTGGCAGCTCTAAGGAGTCTTAGATATTTGCTCAGTGGCCAAAGTCCCTCAGAGTAGTTAATACCTGCCCTGAAGCTCTTGCCCCTTCTAAACTGTGCTTTTGCCTGCCTTGTTTTTGGTCCCACCTCTGCATGCATGTTTCTCTGGTAGAGGTAGCCAGATTTTTATGCACAGAGCAGCCTTGTCCCCATGCAGTGATTCCTTTTTAAAATGTGGGAAAAATAGCGTGCGGATCCTTTCTCCTTAAAAACCGCAATGAGACAGTGATTCCGCCAACCGGAATGGAACAAGCCTCACTCTGGTTCATGTGTGTAACCACCCCTCTGCTTCACACAGGAACCTGTGGTCTAGCTGTGGCTGTAGTAAATGCAGCAGGGAAAGAAGCATGGAAATGGTTCCAAGTCCAGGCAGCATGAGCCAAGTCTAATACATACTGGGACTGGTCCATTTCTGGGAAGGCACAGTTGCCCAAGGGTCATTTTGTTCCTGTGCCTTCCCCAAGGTTCTCCCCCTACATGAACTTACAGCTGCAGCAGGCTGGAGGTGATTGCTGGAGAGAGGACAGGATTGTTGCCTGCATTCCCACTGACTGCAGGCTGAGACATTGCAGCAGGACATGAAGGGATTGGCTCTAATTAGAGTCCCACTTTGACCACTGGATCACCATGGACTACAAGAGACCCTCATCCAACTGCAAGCAGAGCTGTTGCTCTGTGCCTCGTTCTGCTTGCAGCTCTCCACAGGTGGAGACTCAAGTTTCAAACAGCTCTTAGTGCAGTGAAGTGGCTGCACTGTATGTCCCCACTGTATGTAGGCATGGCCTGAGCTTTCTTGTGCCCCAGAGCATCCACAGGGCTTCAGTCACAGGAAAAAATTGCTATGAAACAAAAGCAATGCATTTGCAAAGAGCTTAAGAAGGAAGTCAGGAGTGCTGTGTTTGGAGAGAGCTGTGAAAATGGGGCAGTTGGCTCTCCCCACAGTGGCTCTAGGTGGGGTAACCATCCAAGCCCATACAGCTCTGCCTCTTCATTAGCAGACACCTCATCATTAACTTTCCAAATTACATCATTATCTACAGTTTAGCTCAGATAAGGACTTCGTCACTGCTTGAGAGGTGAGGTCAGGTTAGAGAATGCCAAGGTGACTTTGGACCCTTTGAATCAACATTGTGCCTTGCAGGGAGCTTTTGATCCATCAACTTGAGAGGGGGAAGAGTCCCATCTCGAGGACTAGTGAATAAATGTGTGCTCAGAAGTTGTGTGAAAGCCCTGTTCCCAAGGCGAACCCAGCTGTGAGTCATATGAGCATTTACCTGCAATTCCAGCAAAGGCCCCTGCTGCCATTCCCCATCACTGTAACTTTTTCATGGCTGCTACTTTCTGAAAGCATGCTGCAGAGGCTGGAATTCTGGAGCAGGTTGTACTGACTGCCTTCAGAATACAACTTCTTCATCTGTCCATCTTCCATTGCAGTGTAAGGTGTGTACTGTGGGCTACAGATCTTCCTGTTCCTATTGCAAGCTCCCAAGAGATGGTGAGTATATCTAGTCCCCTGAGCTTGGTAGTTAAAAGTTTCATCTACCCTGACAAGTAAGTTTCTCTTCTGGTTTCCCATGGCATCCCTGTTGGTGGACTAGCTGAGCAATGTGTGGGAGGATTATTAGTTTTGCTTCACTTAGACCCTTTTTGCCTGTCCACACTAAAGATGTTACATGCAATGGGTCGCTGTTGGGTTCTCTGCTCCTGTGAGGCTTGGTGGAGAGTGTCTTACTGCCCACAGCCTTTCCCTCCTATTGAGTGGTATTGTCCTTTCATCCAGGCAGTTATAGTTGTGTGCCCTCTACTGCTCCCTGTAGGTGAGATGGCTTCCCTTGACCCACCTTCCTTGGGAGATGCAGCTGCATGGTTTTAGTGTCACTCAGAGAGAGACTCTCAGATTAGGATCACAAAATCATGGAATCATTAAGGTTGGAAAAGACCTCTGAAATCAAGTCTAGCTGTTAACCCATCATTGTCAAGCCTACCACTAACCCATGTCTCTAAGCACCACACCTACACATTTTTTGAACATTTCCAGAGATGGTAATTCTACCACTTCCCAGGGCAGCCTGTTCCAATGCTTGACCACCCAGGGTAACTTGAGACTATTTCCATTTGTCCTATCACTTGTTCTTGGGAGAGGAGATGAGAGGTGAATCCAGGATTGGAATTGCTGAACTCACCTTGCAGGCTGTAAAAAATGCATGAGAGGAGTTCTCCAGGAGCTTCTCCTCACCCCACCAGCACTTCTCATTTCTGGAGTGGGAGGGCACAAGAGAGCCAAAACACACTTCTTTGAGGAACTGATTTCTTTGGGATGATGGCTGTGCCCACCTTCACCGTTCCTGGTTGCAGGACCAGGGGCCAGAGTGCCACAAGTGAGTCCTCCACCCTCCTCTGGCACTGCCTGTGCGTTCCAGCCTTCTGTAAGCCCTGACTCTATGTCTTTAAGCAGATTTCTATGTATTGCCTTCCTGCCCCAGGCAGAAGGGCAATACATCAACTGCTAATGCACAGATCTCTGTTTACTGAAGCACTGTTCCTGTGGTTGTGCTTTCCATGCTCTGTGGCTCCTCCATCAGTGCTGTGAAGGCAAAATTCACACAGCTGGTTCAACACAACTGTGGGCTGTAATGAAGCTGCCCAGGATCAAATTAAACAGAGCCTTTAAGCTGCTGTGAAGACAGATTGTGGTGAATGCTTCTTACTGAGCTGCTTTTCTTGGGAAAGGGTGCAATAAGGTAACCTCTCTATGACTGGGTGAAACAAAGCAACTCTCTAGGAATTTACAGGGCTTGCTGCAGCTTTGTATGAGTGCTGGCATGCTTTGTGACTGATGGGTGTGAAATGGACTGAAGTGTGCCTCTCTTACAGGGAACAGAGCAGGCCCAGAGACCAGAGGTGGTGCTGAGGGAGAGGACACGTCGGTTGAGCAAGAATTCAGTAAGAGAGTTGCCCTCCCCATCGCCCCATGTCTGTGTGATTTGCACAGGCAGTTTCTTTGCACCTGCACAGCTGCAGGTGCAAACTGGTTTCATGTGCAAATTTTACATGAGGTTCTGTAGCCAAAACTCTGCACTCTACAAACTGCAGAGAAATGAGTACAAGCCTGTCCAAGGTGAGCTGTGCTGGCAGCCAAGCAAGGCACTGTGCAGCTTTCCCAACAGTTGTGTGCAAAATCATCATGTGTTCTGCCATGCCACCCACTTCCCAACCAGAATGAGAGCAGGGACTTGCTCTCAGGGACATTAAAGAGGGAAGCTTCACTGTGCCACATCTTGCACCCTCATTTGTTCTCTTTGTAGGGAGAGGCTTCAGCAGCAGGTGCCAGTCTGGTGGTACCTGCCTTTGCAGCCTCACAGATTTGGCTTCCCTTTCCAGCAGTGTTAGAAGCTTGGGTAGGGATGTCTTTTGCAGTGAAGCCAGACCATCAGAGGCTTCAAGCACAGAAACTTGTTGGGATTTATGTTCTCTGAATGGCATAGCTAGACTGGGGGAGCAGGGTGTTCCCACATTGTTTCTGCCTCAGCTGTAGTCAGTAGGCACCTGTGACTGTATTATGGATGTGTTTCATTCAGTGGTCTCAGGGGATCTGAACCCAGTTTTCCTTTAGCATATAAACAGGGTGACAGTTACTAGTTGATGTTGCTTGGCTGTGGATGATCAGGAATACATTATGGATAGTAAGGATATCACTATCATATAGATTGTCCTGGACATGGAAGGAATATGTCTACATCCATCCCTGATTCTTGTTTGTTCAGGCAAGAGACAATTCTAAAAGGAGGCCAAAAAGCCTCTTGTCTCTGACCAGAAAAGTAATGTAAAGCAACCCAACACAAAACAAGGCAATGGAAGGATGGCAGTACCTGAACCAACCTTGTGTCTGCCAAGTGTTAAGACAAACAGAATATGCAACAGGCAGTACAGGTTGGCCTTTTATAAGGAGCACTGCTGCAAGGGCCAGAAAATACGAGAAAAAAAATTTGCTGAAACATTCTTATGTGAAACCAGTTCATTTCTCCTCTCTAATAGCAGAGACAAAGCTTGAAACACCTGAGCAAGAATTGTCAGGTCAGCCAGGATCTCCAAAGCAGCCTCTCCAGCCCTTAGTTCCTGCTCCACAGCAGGAATGTCAGCCTCAGGAACAGGGGCCAAGGAAGAGAGATGAAGGGAGAGAGCGTCGGCCGTCACAGGAGAAGAGAAGGGACATGGACCGGCATCAGGAGCCACCCTCTCAGAGGGAAGCAGAGGAAGCCACGCCACCAGATGGTGGAGGAAGCAGAAGTGAGTGACACAAAGACCAGTTTTATATTCCTCTTGCTTGTACTCCATGAGGTCATCTGCAGAAAGGGCAGCATTTCACTAAAACCTCTGAGGCTATTTCTATGTTGTGCAAATCTATGGTGTAGAGTAATGGAGGCCTGTCCAGCTCCAAAGGTGCTGACAAATTGCCTTTTGGAAAATTAATTCAGGCTGAGCTGGCTTTAGGGTGGTTAACAGCTTCAAAAGTCTTTTGGGCCAGCAGTTACCTTGGGCTGAACTCTGATAAGGGGCTACTTTCTACTGTTTTCTGGGAAGGAAAGGTTAGCAATTCGAGGCAATGACTGGAGCATCTTGCAAAGTGGAGAGAAGAAAGCAATGGCTTGGAGACTCAACTGCCAGAAGCCATGCTCTTGCTTTGAGTGGGTTTAGTCACAGTAAACTTGGTTCTAAATTATCTTTTTTTCACTACCTTTTCTTCCTGGGCTGCCTCCCTGATTGTGTCTGTCAGCAATTATGCTGAAGCGAATCACTCGGTTCACCCCCCCAGAGGTGATTGTGGGGCTCCTGGCCCCGTACGTGCGTCTGTCCACGTCCAGCGTGCGCATCATGAAGAACAAGGCTGGCCGGATGGGGCAGACCTATGGCTTCATCGAACTGGAATCTCATGCTGTAAGTAGTTTCCTGCTTTCACCTGCTCCCTCTGTTGGCATCTGATATCTGCAGAAGTAGAGAAACCACAGAAATACAAGAAATCTCTGTACTTGTGAGGCTGCTGTGCTGGAGCAAGTTGTCTCTTCTGCTTGTCTGACCAGGTACAGGAATTAGCTGGTACAGCTGTTATTCTCTGGCTTAAGGAGTCAAAGATTGATTGTTGTCACAAGCTGTGACACTGATTGAGTTTCTCACCTCAGTACATTTCTTTTTAGACACTCTGAACTTGAACACTTCTTGCATAGGTATTTTGTTTGCCGAGAACTTGAATCCAATCGTTTCTGTTTGTAGAAGGCAAGAATCTCAATTAACAGACTGCCCCACATTGGAGGGTTCACATTTTTGTGTCTCTGTGACTCCAAAGCTGTTCTTTGATGTTGGTCCAGAGGGTGTTTGCCAAAACACTTTGGGGCAGCAGCAGCCACAGTGCTGCACTGTGTGGCAGCTGTAGGAGAATGCCATCTCCATCTGGCTGCATTCAGTGGGCATAGGACAAGCAGAGAACCTCACATTGCATTTATCCCTTTTGTCGCATCCTAAATACCCTTCACTGACACTTAGACTAATATTTAGTGTTGTGTTTCTTGTCCTGCTGAGCACAAAATATTCCTTTCAGGCAGACTGGATTTGGAAAATGTGCTGTTTCCTTCTCATGGAAAGTGACATTCTTTTTCCTTTTACAGGAAGCGCTGAGGTTGCTAAAGATACTGCAGAACCTGGATCCCCCAATTTGCATTGATGGGCGTACATTGGAAGTGAATCTTGCAACAGGGAGAAGAAGGTACAGACACATGAGGCAGTAGGGCTGTCCTTTACATGCTGTGCAGTGAGGCTCGGTTGTCAGAGCAGGTGCTTAAAGTTTGGCATGGGAATTAGCACAGATGTTCCTACAACCAGAAAATGTGTTGGAGAAGTGAAGACATTGAAGCTTGAAGAAGTTTCAGTGATTGAACAGAATGAGATTAGTGATCATAATGGATCTTGTTGTCCAGCCATCATATCTCTGGGTATGATTCTGCTGGAATTAGTGGGTTCAGCTTTTAAAAAAACATGTGGAGAGAGTCATCTTTGTAGACACAGCAGAGTGGAGTCGTATTTCTTGTGGAGACAGTGGTTTGCCAAATCTGTCTCCTGGGATGGACACAGTCCAACATGTGGCCAGGAAAGATGGTCTTTCTGCCTTTATTTGTCCTGCTGATCATTTTGAATATACTGAGGTTAATGTAAAACCAAATTGCCATTAACTTGCAACCTTTATCTCAGCAGGAATGACTATGGGGAGCATGGTGACAATTCCTACTATGGCCCGGTAGGTCTGCACAGCTTCCCTGCAGGTTGCTTAAAGGGAGGAAGCATTGGGGGGTGATGGGCCTGGCTGTGTTAGGCTTTTTCTCTTTGGGCTGCTGAAATACTGCAGAACATGTTTCACTATGTTTGAAGATGGGGTGATAATGCTCAAATGTGCCTACTGCTGCTCAGCCTCTCATACTGTTTATCGCGTGCATAGACGTGCAAGTTAGTGCTGCTGGAGGAAGTTCTGGGCTACTCAATGATACACTTTACAGAGTAATTTCACTGATGTCTGGTCTCAGTTCCCAGAGCGAATGTCTCTTTAGTGTTTGTTACTAGAGTACAGGACTGTTCCCGTACACTCGATGAGGTGAAGGCTTCCATACGGATTGCTATGAGCACCTCTCATGGAAGCTGCAGAGATCTTGTGCTTTGGGACACTGTCCGCTGCTCTGTAGTTGAAAAGCTACGTGTGCTTGTGCTCTATTTAGGATGGCTAAATGAGCCCTTCTTCTGAACTTTGGGCCTGCCAGAGGGAGCAGAAGTAATATGATGTTTGTTAGAGTTTCTGATCTGTTTGTGTTGTTCACTTACTTCAGGGCAGAAGGGGCATGAGATACAGGAGGGGTGGCGAATCACAGAGACGCACCAGAGCACAGTGTAAGTTAAACTCTACTTCACTCCTACTGTGGAGACTTTTCTTCCTTAAAAGGGCACTGACATGTAGAAATCAGCCCAAAAATATTTTAAAGGCTAAGAGTAGGTTTGTTTGCTACACCCACTTGTGAGTTCCTTTGCCAACTTTGTTTAGTCACATTTTCCTATCTGACGATGTGTTTCTCTCTATTCTCACTGTGTGAAACTACATGCAGATAAAGGAAACTTGCTGCCTATTTTTCGTTGTTGTGGAAAACTGATGGGATAAAATCAGCCTGGCAGTTACTAGAGAAGACAGAAGAAAATACACTTGATGCAGCAATGCCAGTAGCTGGAAGAGCACTCCTGATTTTTTTACTGTTTCATATATATAGCATTTCTGAGGTCTGTCAAAGGACACTTTGGAAATGAGATGCATTCCTGACATTATGGGCCTACTACCCTTAGGGCCTTTGGCTTTTCTTGTAGAATAGTTCACTCCCTTTTCTTATAGAGGGCACCGATAAGGTGGAAGGGATGTGGGGAGTGTCATCACTTCAAACACGATTGAGAGAGAACAGCTTTTCCTTGTCACAGGAGTGGGTGGATGTAGATACTCATTACCCCATTCTTAGGGAAATTACTGAATTTCATGACCAAGTGTTGTGGTCTTGTGATCTCAGCACAGCTCCTGTAAATCTGTTTTGATGTGGAAGTTTTGCCAGAGTCCTAACCAGAATTATGGGAACTTACCACTCGTCTTACTCCTTAAAGAAAAGATGATGTAGATCAAGTGATGTGAAGATATTCATACCTCTCTTGCCAGGAGTAAAAAAATTCTTTCCCATTCCTGATCCTTTCACCAACGTAACGTTCGTGCTTTTGTCTTTGTGAAAAGCAGGTTCTGCTTTTGGAAGTCTGTGGTGCTAACTCTTGTCTCTCTCCTCAGCACCATCAGATGTGTCCACATACATTTATGATCCTGACACTGGGAATTACTATGATCCCATAGCTGGGACATACTATGACCCCAGAACTCAGGTGAGTGCATGGGAAGGAAGCTTTACATGCAATATGTTCTTACAAACTGCTCTTCTCTGGAGGGATTTTGCAGCCAGATCCTGAAGACAAGCCAGCGTAGGGCGGTACAGAGGCAGCTTTGTGTCTTTCACTCTGTCTTCTGACCTGTGTGAAAAGGATGCACGTTGCAAAATATCAACTTAATGAGAAGCTAGGAACTCATTAGCTGTGTGTTGAGCCAGCTGTAGCCGCCTCTGGCCTCTGAAGTCCTGCCTTTGGAGGGTTTTTGGTCTGCTTTTCCTCAAGTAGACTTACAGGCAGAGCATCACAGCTAAATTGTGCTGTAGACATGTGATATGTGACTGTCTGTAAGAAAGAATGGACAGCAGAGCTCTGTTTTCATCTGTGGTCTCTTTGCTTCTCAACATTAGCCAACAATAGCTGTAAGGATGCCAAAAAAGAGCCATCAGCAGAGATTTTCTGGAACTATAATCTTGTTTTCATGATCCTGGGGATGTCCATATTGTGGGAGAGCAGGGCTGTACTCTGGTGACCTGGCTGTGGTCAGTTGTCTTCTGCCCCAGCAAAGTTCTGAAGCCTTTGTCCTCTGCAGTTCCTTCTTACTGTGCTGGTCTCCCCAGCTCAACAAGGACAGGAAACCCGGTAAGAAAACTGCAGGGGTTGGGCTAAACCTGCTCCAAATGCCTCTTTCAGAGAGAAGTCACAATAGAGCGGGAACCCTCCTCACCTCCCACGGAGAGCAGGAGGCAGCGGCACGGGAGCCAAGAACGGACAAGTGACAGGAAGGAGCCACACGGCAGGGACAACAGGGACAAAAAAGACAAAGGGAAAAGTACTTCTGCTAAGGTAACTCCTCCAGGCATCAGAATGACCTGAGGCCAGGAGGCTGAGGGAAGAGAGGTTAGAAAATAGAGTAATTAGAGGATTCAAAAGGGAAGGGACAGTGAGAAAAGACAATGGGGTCAGCAGCCAGAAAAGAGGCTATTTAAACAGGAAGCCCCCTGGATCCAGCAGACCTCCCTGCTCCTAGGGTAGGGAGCCCATAGATATAAAGATATGAGGTGAATTTAAACATCCATATTTCATAAAGATGCAGTCTGCGTTGGTGGTTGTCCAGCCAGGGAGTAAGTTCCCAAAATTTTTCTCTCCTTACATTAAATCCAAGGCTTGTCATCCCTTCCTTATGGTGAAGGATTCAGACATATCCAAGTAATTGAGACATTTCACTCATGCTGCTGAAAGCACCCAACTATTGTAAAAGAGACAACAAAAAACTGGCAGTGACATTTAAACACACCAACTCAGATGATGATGGAGACTCAGCTCTCCCCTTACTGCAGTTTCTGCCCCTCCCCAGTCCCAGGACACTTTCACTGCTATTCTCAGCGAGCAAATTCCAGGGTGGGAGCTGCTGGTTGGGAGTAGCTGCCCAAAGTGATGTTTGAACACAGTCCAGGGCTGTGATACTGACAGGGCCTGAGGAATGTCAGGAGAATTGGTAGAAGTGATTTAGCCACAATACAGAAACTTTGTGTTCTTCCTTGCCTCTTTGTCTGAATATGCTCAGTGGCATGACCTGTCCTGGGCACCTAGGACTTGAGGGCTGTAACTGTCCCTGAGGCTGATAACAAGCCAGCCTAGGAGTCATTGGGTGTGGAGGCTTTCAGGGACACTGACCTAGAAGAAGCATGGTCCTGTCTGAATGCAGGGTAAAAGCATCTCCAGTAGGAATCATTCTGTCATTTTTCCCACTTGCCTGTTTTCCATGGATGCTCAGAAGTGGCTTCCTGGCTGCGCTGTGCACTCTCTGACACCTGTGTTGTTGCTGGCCTAATGCCCAGTCTTGGATTTTTTAGAATGAGCCTGGAGAGGAGAGATTCTTTGCAGAAGATGTCTTCAAAAAGCCATTGCCCCCCTCTGTGAAGAAGGATGAGAGCACAGGCCTGGTAAGGTGTTACACTTATCTTCCCTGGTCAAGTATGAGTAACTCACCAGCCACTAAATTGGAGCCTGTCCAGGGCTCTAGCCCAGTTCTCTGTAAAATGTGTGAGAGTGAAGCTTCATCGCAGCCTGCTGTCTGTGCTGCTGAGCACACAGCTGAGTATCACAGGCTCATCCTGTTGCAGTGCTGACTGCAGTCTCTGGTGCCCTCTGTCCAGGATAAAGAAGATTCTCAGCCATGCTGGCTGAGCCTGACCATATGTTGTGCCACAGTCACAGCAGAGAAAATTGGTGTTATCAGGTAGTGGAGGGTGGCTTTGAACCTGGTCTTCATGTCTGTCCTTTGTGCACACGTAGCGGTGCTCAAATGTGACCTGGCCCTGCCCCAGCTCCCTCACTGATATGAGGCAGGACTGGAACCACTGTCAGCATCACAGTGTAGCAGAGAGTGAGAGTGGGGTGGGCTGGGACGACATGGTGAGCTGCTGCAGCTGAAATCACGAGTATGGCTCCAGGAGAGCTCTGGATTCCCCAGAATGGGAATGACTCCCACCAGAACCACCACCTCATTTCTGCCAATCACCTGGTTTCCTTGGAAGCCTATTTGAATGAGTGCTTAGCTATTGTGTGCTTAGAGTCCATGCAACAGCAGTCTCAACCCTGATCTTGACTGTTTCAGACTGAGACTGGAGAGGAGAAGTTCTCTGCAGAAGATGTCTTTAAAAAACCTTTACCTCCTTCTGTGAAAAAGGAAGAGAGTGCAGCCCCAGTAAGTATCTCCATAGGATTGTGTGTACCTGTTTGAGCCTGGATACAATCTAGGGAGGCTCAGCACAGCCTGGCTGCAACTGTGAGTGCCAGAGGTGCCAGAGATGTTTCTCATGCCAGAGAAGGGAGTGCTAGGGATGGAAGGCAGTTTGTTTTTTAAGTCTGACCTTGTTTGTCGGCTTCTAGCATGAGGAAATTTGGTACCTGCATTCGAGCAGGATCTCACTCAAGGCAGAAAACTCTTCCAGCCACTTTCAGGCTGAGGAAGGCCAAATCTCACTGATCTCTTGCCAAACAGCCACTGCCTTGGTTGGCTTCTTGTGCTCTCAGGTATGTAGCAAGTTGGAAAAGCCTGGCACCGAAGCACAGCTTGTCTAGAGAGCAGAAGGGCTTCCACCCCATGGTGTGAAGGGAAAGAAGCCAGCCAGCTCCTCTCTGTTCCCTGCCTGTGCTGCTGGGAAGCAACTCTCTGCCTCTTGGACTGAAACAGAGAAAGGAGTCACGGGGAGATGGGATGGGGAAGCAAAGCCCCGCTAGCCTGGCAGGCTTGGTGCTACAAATGGTCACACTTTTGTCCACTTCCCTCAGCCCAAGGTGGTGAACCCTCTGATAGGACTTCTGGGAGAGTATGGAGGAGACAGCGACAATGAGGAGGAGGAGGAAGAGGAGGAGCAGTCCCAGGCTCAGTGGCTGCCGCCTCCCCCGCACCCACCGGCACTGCGCGAGGAGCAGCCACGGAAGGCCAAGGCCAGCGACGACAAACTGACTGACTGGAACAAGCTGGCCTGCCTGCTGTGCAGGAGACAGTTTCCCAACAAGGAAGTGCTCATCAAGCACCAGCAGCTTTCCAACCTGCACAAGGCATGGGGAAGCTGGGGGCTGCCATTGGCTCAATGGTTATGTGAGCTGCACGGAAAATGCAGTGGTTGGGTGGAAAGAGCTGTGCTGAAATTGACACAGTAGCAGGCAAAGTTCTCCCAAAGCTCTGTTCAAAGCATTGTGTGAACTGTTTGTTCCTGCCATGGGAGTGCTATAACATCAAGGTGTGACTTTGTAAGCTGTAGTGAGATAGCTAAGGCTTGGGGAGAGTGGGGTGCTGGCACACACGAGTGTGAGAGCAGTAAGAACTTGGCACGTGCACCCCCATCTTCTGTGCTGCCTTTGAGCTCTTGCTTTTAGCAGAGCCAAGCTGCACATGGGTTAAAATAGGACTGGTTGCCTTCCTTACTGCAAGGAGGAAGGGCTCCAGGCCTCTGTGGGGGAGCAGATAGTCTGGGCTGCAGGAGAGGCTGCTGTGACTGGTATAGTTGCAGGTACAAGAGCAGCATGCTGCTTTACCTGTACTCCTTGTGGGTGGAGCAGATGACCCTGACAGCTTGTGTTCTCTGCTTGACACTGCCTTCTGTCTTCCTCCTTCCAGCAAAACCTAGAGATTCATATGAAGATTAAACGATCCGAGCAGGAGCTGGCATATTTGGAGAAGAGAGAGCGTGAGGTGTGTCTGTGGTGGTGGGCAGGCAGCTCCTTGTGCTTCTGCACTGGGGGGGTGGTGGTCCCAGGAAAACCCTCCACTTATGCAGCAGGTATCAGCAGGCATCCACTTAGGCACCAGGCATCAGATGCCTCCCAGAAGTGAACTGTGGGCTCACTCGGGATGGGATGGGATGGGATGGGATGGGATGGGATGGGATGGGATGGGATGGCTCACTCTGTGACTTCTAAGAGCAGATCTCGCTCCTTGCAAAAGGGTCTGAATGTGGTTTTGTTGTCCTGCAAGCCAGCACTGAGCTCTGGGCTAAGTGGGATACAGATTTCCACCTAAAAGTGATGGGGTGTATGGGCTGCTGCTGCCTGGCCAGGGACAGGAGAGCTGTACCTGTCCATTGTTTGGAAGGCCGCAGAGCTGCTCCTGGTGCAGTAGCTGGAAGGCTGCAACAACAGGTCTGGGTCAGCCCAACAGGTGGCATCTGAACAGAGCAAGTGTATTGTGAGATGTGAGCATTCAGTGTTTGTGAGTCCCCAGGACAGCTTTTTGGGCAGCTGAGGATGAGATGAGTTCTGTATGCATAGTAGCCTCCTACAGTGTTGAATCCTTCATAGCTCCTGTCCTTACTTTGCTCTTTCTGTTGTGAAGGGGAGGCATAAAGACAAAGGAAATGACCGGAGAGAGAAATTCCAGCAGATGGATTCACCAGAGAGGAAACGACTCAGATATGACCGGGACTCAGAGAGGTAATGGCTGTTGTGGGTTGAATCTCTTTGGCGATGCTGATGCTGGGATGGGATGTGTGGTGCTGGCAGACCAAGGCTGGGAATTGTCCAGTGGGGTAGGTCTGCAAAGTAACAGCCAGACAGACTGAGACAGAATTCCTCAAAGTGTGAGCCTGTTCTACTGCAGGATGTCTCATAGAGGTCAGGAAAAGGCTGAGGTGGAAACAAGGGTTTAGGGCAGAGCAGAAAAAAGCTGCCTGGTGCTGGAGGGGTGAGATTAGGGTCTGAGTGTGTCTGGCTGGACACGGAGAGCAGAATGCAGCCTGTTCCCATCCACCTCGTCCTTAAGGCACTTGCTGCCCTCCTGTCCTGGCATCTAGCCATTGAAAGAAAGAGCAAAGCTGTGTTTCATCTGTTCCCTGACTCAGAGGAACGCTGGGAGCTGTTTCCATCTCGTTCAGAGTAGGTGGAGGAAGAAAGTGCGTGCTGTGTGGAGTTCTTGACAGGCCTGCCTGCTGTGAGCTCGCGTGTTCAGTGGGCTGAGGAACGGCCAGGCATGTGTTGAAGATAGAACTGGTTATGTGCCTGTGTTCTTCTGGCACAGCACCTCAGAAGGAGACCTTTCTTCTGTGTCTTGCAGTTTAAACATCCACATCTCTCTTCCTTTTGTTTTCCTGGAATAGCTGTAGATAAACAGTTTGTATGCAGTGTCACCAGCAACCAAAAAGTAGAAATTGTCTGAAGGAAGAGTCTTTTATGCTGAGAGGTTTTCAAAACTGTGACTTTTGGTTAATGGTCTTGGATGAATAATGAAGTGGGAGAGAGTGTCCAAATCAACTGCATCTGTTGAGCTCCATGACCACGGCACTGGGAGAAAGGAAAGATCTAACAGAGCAGCAGGGATTAGACTTTGCTTTCTTGCTATTGCTAAGACTTTAGTTAAGAAATACAAGCACAGAAGGCTCCTGGCTTTCTTACACTGTAAATATTTCGGAGTCTGAGCTCATTTCCTGTGCCCTGGTGTATTTCCCCCTGAGGTGGGACAAGAAATTTTGCAGTCAGAGGTGTGTGAGCCCTGCACACAGAATCTACCATGGTGGTTTCCTTAGGCATGTGCTTCTGGCAAGAAGCTTGGATATCCCTCGTGAGAGGCTGAAATGTCAGTGAAGGTTCTATTAGCAAAACTAAAAATCCCTGGCATGTATCTGAAGCATTGCAAGACTGGACAATTGATTCTGTTTCTTTTACAGTGACTATGACCCAAGGCTTGACAGTAACAACAAAGGGAACCGAATGGTGCAGTCTCCGGGGTGGAAGAAGGGCTTTGGCCACAACCAGCAGGGCACAGCATCACCAATGGAGGTGAGTCTTCCCTGCCTTTCAAACCACACCACTACCCTGCAGCCCATAATGTTTCCCAGAACAGCTGGAGGGAGTAAGTCAGGATGCAAATCTCATCACCTTCTTGATGGAATAATATGTGTGCATTGATGTACTTTGCAGGCTGGGAGGGGCTGCAAGTATGTTGGCCGTAGAAGAAGGTTACAATTTATATGGATCTGAAGGTGTTGAAAATAGAGTAACTGAGCAGGAAGGATGTGAGCATCTCATTAGTACCTGCTCAAAGTCAGGCTGAAGTTTGAACAGGTTAGCAGCTCGGTTCTCTGCAGCAACGTGAGCTGGGGAAAAAGGCGAACTTCCCCTGAGGAGGTGTGAGCATGGCCAGAGCCACAGGGCCCAAGATGCTCTTTGTCTGCTCTGCTTAGCGCTTGTGAGGCTCTTGTTGCCATTGCAGTCTCTGGACATCAGAAGAGAATATTAAGATACAGCACCTGACAAGGAGCAGAGGCCCACTGGCAAGGTATGTCAGGGTTAGGCAGGGTCAGGTAGATCCTGCCTTCTGCGACACACTGGTCGCTCAGTGGGCTTCAATTTACTGCAGAGGGTTTATCAGAGAAGCAGCCTGGGGCAGGGTCTGCTCTGCCTTGCCATGGGCCACATGAACAGTGCTGTGCTCTGGTGGCAAGTTTGTGGCTGGCCAGGTGCTGTGGTGTCCATGCTCTCTGCTGAGGACAGGCAGCTGGGAGCAGGGCTCACAGGGTGACATTCAGCCTGCAGTCAAGTAGATCATTAAAGCAAATATTTGAGGCTTCATGACGCATGTTTGCTTGAGCTCATATACATGAGGCAAGAGTCCCTCTTCAGTGCAGACAGCAGGAACTGGCCCCCAGCTGCTGCTCAGTCCTCGTGGTGAGGTCCCTGTGCCCATAAAACAGGCTTTGCTGAGAGCTAGCTCCAGCACCGCGCTCTGGGAGGTCTGAGCTCCTGTCAGGGCTCCATGTCTGGATGGGGAGCTGGTGGCAATGCACGACCCTCACACAGTTCATAGAAAGGCCAGAAGAGATGTGCTTGCCTTTCACTTCCAAGTCATGCTGGGCAAAGCCATGAGACCATGCCAACCCAACACAACTCTGATCTCTTGGCCCTGCTGGTGAGATCTCTGGTACTCAGGTAGATTGGACTGAAAAGCCAGAGATACTTCCAGCCTCGGGCCAACTCTCCTGGGCTAACTCCAGGCAGGTGTTGCTGAATAATGCAGGTACTGGCTGCAAAAGCCAGGCCTTGAAAAGTGGTTGAAATTCCAAGCGAGGTACCAGTGCCCAGGGGAGCTCTGTTAGAGAGAACAGAGCTTGTGCCAGTGCAGGCGAGCTGCAAACAGCTCCCCAGGAGCCCAGCTCTAACCAGTGCTTTCCTTTGCTCCCTTTCAATCCTTGGCTGCCAGTGCTGCCTCTTGGCTGCCCACTCCTCCGTATGCTCCACCACAGCTGATCCCTGGGCATTTGCTGGCTGCTTTTGTTGCCCACAAAGTAGTTCTTCCCAAACAGCTTTTGGAAGAACACAGAGCGCTTGCTCTTCCTCTGCTCACGGATCCACACGGGAGCAGTCAGCAGTCCTGAAGCAGCCCAGGGAAGCTTTTTATTTATGGGAGGAGAAATCACTAACACAAGCTATGTCTGTTTGCAGGCAGAAAACAGGAGGAAGGGCCCTGGGCTGGGGGCCCCAGGGAAGCCCCCCAAGAGGCAGTCCAACGAGACCTACCGTGACGCCGTGCGGAGGGTCATGTTTGCTCGCTATAAGGAGCTTGAGTGAACGCTGGAGGAATCTCAGATTTGTCTCTCTCCATCTCCGTCTCTTTCTCTCTGTGTCATGTTCTTTTGAAGGTTTGGTCTTTTTTTTTTTTCCTGTTGTTTTTTGAATTGTTAAAGGTTTTGCTGCTAGAGTTTTTTAAATAAAACTGAAAATTTGTCAGTGCTTGTCTTGTGGCTAAAATGGTGTGTTTTAAAAGCATGGTGCTTGGAAAGATTCCCATTGTGTTTTGCTCTCTGCTGATGTCTCTAGGAATTGCAGCTGTGTCCCTGGGACAGGTTTGGTAGCTTGGAAACTCTACTAGTGGTGCCACTGTCCTGCAGTATGTTCCTTGTCATCTCAGGGACAGATACCCCTGGTGCCATGTACTCCTGGCTCAGGATGGGAGCTGGGAGCAGGAGATGGCCCCAAGGCCTGGGAGGAATTCAGGAGCAGGAGTCATCTCTATGGGATTCATCCTGGCAACTGATGAGGTCAATGGGATTCAATTAATAGCAAGAGCTTAATGGCTGAAGGTGGCCTCATTAGTTGTCTGAGCATCCCAGCCAGGGCAGAACATTCTACTTGGGGTGTGCTAGATTTGGTGGCAGTGTTGTGGGGGGACCCTCGTGGGCCATGCTGGCCCAGGGTGTTAGGGGAAAAAAGGAAAAGCCAAGTAGGTGCTCCTGGCCTGTCCCAGGAAGGTGTGGAGGCAGCTCCTGGGCCCAAATTTGTAGTGGGGCAATTTGACCAAAGCACAGGAAAGTTTGTGTGTGTGAACACAGCAGGTGGACAAGGGTGAGGTGTGGCCTGCAGGTATAAGGATGATGCCAATGACTGTGGCTGGTGGGAGCAGATCTCATGCCTGATGAGGAGCTGGTATCCACCACCACCACCACCTTCCTGTTCATGTGGCGGAGAGCAGGGCCTGACACTGCTTTCAAATACCCTAAAGAAAGAAAAGCAGGAGCTGTGGAAGCTGAAGACAGCAGGATTTGGAGATGAAGAGCCACCTGCAAGAGCTGACAACTTCCAAAGGCAGCAGACATCATGTCTGAGCTGTGTTTCCTTGTTTCTGGCACAGGCAGTGCCAGAGGAGCATGGAGGACTTGTTTGCAGTATTGTGGTCCCTGGTGCTGCACCCAGGAGTGGTGGAGGTGTGCATGGTGCTGGTGAGTACATGGGGATGAGGGCCTTCAGTCTTCCTGGGAGCCCCAGGCATGCAAGGGATGGGTGAAGAAGGTGATGGGCTCCTGGGGATGAGCTCCCACACAGGGAGAAATGGTGGTGGCATAACAAGCTGGTGCTGTCAGGTCTGGAGATTATCCATGCACGAAGTGGGAAGAAGTATGACTGTAATGGGACATCATTTTCAGGGAGGGAAGAGGGGAATCTGGGTGCAGATTAGCAGCTACTGCACAGGCTCTCCTGCACCTGGGTGTGTTGGGCACCTGGGCGTGCCAAAAATGAGCACCCACAGAGCATCATTCCCAAGACAACCAGAGAGCCTTTACAGCTGCCAAATGTGGGAACTCGTTAGCTGTCTTTGTTAATTTGCTAAGTGGGTACATGCATCTTAGTGAAAGCCTGTTAACGACGATTATATGTGATTAATTAGAAGATAATACACCAGAAAAATGTAAGAGCAGCTTCCCTTGGACAGATGGACCACACTAAATAATGTATGTTCCTTGGCTTAGTCGTGTGCTTGCTTGCTTCTAGTCTGTGATGTGCCTGTGTGAAAGGAGAGCTAACACAACACTTTCCTTGCAGGCCCATTGCCAGGGCTTAAGTCAGGAACAGAAGAGGAGCAGGAACAGACTGCTGTGAAAATGAGAAAAAAAAAATTAAAAATATCTACATGCAGGATGTATCTGTCTCCAATAGAGAAAAAATCTTAATTTTTTTCTGTGGTGGTAGATCTACCTCCCATTAGTTGTATTAATCATAGAAATACTTGGTGTGTTTGCTTCTATTTTGACCATTGTAGTAAATATTTATGGGAAATCAGGAATATTGTTTGTGTCATAAGGGGGTCAGAACAACACTGTGTTACTCCCACAAGTGTGGGATTTCTGGGGTTGTGCCGTGTGTGGCTTGGGAACACCTGAACTGTAGGAAGTATCCTGGTGCCAGCCCATGGAAAATCAAGGTGTCCCCTGGATAGATACTGACTTAATTCCTCAAAATTCCACTTCCCCAAAGTAACCCAGAGCGAGCTCCTGTGTATTCCCTTGGAGATGTGTGTGTAAAGACTGTCCATACATCTCTCCATAGGCATGGCATCTACCCATGCTGTGCATCTGCTGGGGCATATCCAGGATTAGGGGACATGGAGCCCTCCACTGGGGCTGGGTTGAGGTGACTGGAATGAGGTTTTTCGTTAACTGGAACAAACAAATAGAGTGAGAAGCTAAAAGCATTACAAAGAAGCACCAAACCAGAGAACATATTTTCTTGGGAAAACAGCAGCATAGTTGGTGATGCAGAAACTCCAACTATTTATCCTTGGTGCAGTGGTTTTGACGTCTTTAATATTTTTTAAAGGATGGTGACCCAAAGCTGTAGCTGAATTGCAGCTTCCTTTACGTCTTATAACTATTTTGCTTTTATTTCAGAGATTACTCACCACTATGCTTCTGCTGTGGCTGTGTTCAGCACATTGCCTTGTGTGCCATCCTGTGGTGATGGGTATGCCTCAAGTTACAATTTATTTTTATTTTTGGAAGGTCCTAATAAGAGATTTGGAACAACTCACAGGGTAAGTCCTGTGATCAGTTGCTTGGCATGCAGATGTTACACACAGGAAGAGGATTGGGGTGACCCATAACCAGCACTAAGGTTGGGATGAATGGAACTGTGTATACAAAAAGCCTAGGGAGAAAAGGCAGAACAAGGGAATTAAAGGGATTATTTAATTTAAAAGGAACAGGCAACAAGAGCCTTGGACTGAGAGTGAAACCAAAGGGGAAGTTAAATCCACCATTTAGAGGGTTGGAGGCACTGCTGCTTGGACCCCTTCCCAAGGGAG
This sequence comes from Toxostoma redivivum, assembly GCA_013397375.1. NCBI lineage: Eukaryota > Metazoa > Chordata > Aves > Passeriformes > Mimidae > Toxostoma > Toxostoma redivivum. The sequence continues at coordinate 596,959 of VXBI01014248.1, forward strand.
TGTTGATCTCTGAGCTCTGTCAGTCACACAGGTTGGTGTGCAGGAGGCTGCTTCAGACATCTGAGAGGTTCTGGAGGAAGATCTTTTTTTCCACCCTTTCCCAATGTAAAGCAAGTAAATAGTCTTAGATTTCCAATATTTATTCATATTAATATTGATACAGCAGTGACTCAGGCCCTTTTCAGTGAAACATATTTATGTAAAGAGGTGGAGTCATTCTTTGTAAATAGAAAAAATCAGTAAGTTAGGCTGAGGGAAGTGTTTGTAAAAGGGAAGGAGAGAGAAGCCAGGGAATGCACTTCCCTCTGCAGCAGTAACCTGCCTCAGGGAGAGAAGGGCTGCTGGAAGGAAGACCAGGCTGGGGGTTGCCCCTCAGATACCAGATAAATATGATGAACAATTTTGCTCATTTCAAGTTCTAAGACTCAAGAAACAGGAGTTCAGAGGAGATTGCTGCTCAAATCGTGCCCCCATTTTAATGTAGGTTCTCCATTTCCTTATTTATCCATATCCATACAAAGACCATTCTGTTCTTTTTTCCTGTACTAGGGATGTTAACGCTTTCAAATGTCACCAAGTATAATCTTTGTGAAGCTGCACTTTAATGGACTTCCTTTTGGTAGCTCAAAGGTTCAGAGGAAGATGAATGACACCATAGTCAGTCACACAGTGCCCAGAATAGCTAAGATAAGCATGGACACAAGCCCTTGTCCAAGCTTCATGTGGATTCTTTTTGCCAGCACAATTTGAAGGGGCTGTGGTCTGGTCAAACGGCTGCTGGTAGGTGTGTGGGTCTGTGTATGTACTGCTCTGCCCCTTTTGCAGCCTGGGGGAGGCCAGTCCTGTCCAGCTGTTAAAGTGCACCTCTCTCCCCTTGGAGGGCTTGGGAGTGCTGCAAGGAAACTGGGAATGTGTGCATTGCCCCACAGGGACAGAGTCCCCTGTCCTACACAATGGAAGGATGAGCTGGTCCAGAAAAGGCAGAGGGCTGGATAACAGCTTGGAGTTCACCCCTGGGGCTGCCCCAGCCATCACCCCACTGCTGCTGCTGCTGCTGCAGACACCAGATGAGCATGTCCCACCCCAGCACATCCTTCTACTCACCTACAGCAGGATTTCACACTGCCCATGCTGGGCTCCATCACCAGGGAAGGAGAGGATCAGCCTGAGGAGCTGGAGCACCTTTATTGGTATGGTTTGGACCCCTGTTAAGGAGGGGCAGCAGGATCAGGGTCACCCAAAGCTGCTCCTGTCCAAGGTCCATCCGTGAGATGGGGCTGCTCACCCCAGCCTGAAGTGTGGCCAGGAGAGAAGGCTGGACATGCAGCACAGCTTGGGAGAATGCTCACAGCACTAATCTAGCCTTAAATGGGATCCCCAGCCCAGTGGGCAGCAGATGGGTGGATGGGCCCTCACCTGAGGCCACTTAGTGTCCTCAGGGTCTCAGCAGGACCTTAGGTAACTCCCTTGGGTCCTTCTATTGCTGGGGCAGAGGAGAGGGACCAAGCAGCTCTCTTGCAAAGACAGGGAAGTCTCTTTCCCCCAAAGTTCTGTTGGGCTGTGCCTGATCCATTAATTTGGCTCTGGGGTGCACTTCTGAAATCCATCTCAACTTCCTCCACTTTTGGACTGTGTCCTGGAGCAGCTCAGGAGAGGTCTGGCTTGGGCCAGTATCAACCAGATTCCTTTCAGATGAAACCAAACCCAATATGCTCCAGGAATGCACCTCATGCTCCCTAGCCACTGATGGGCGTTCAGGCTGCAGGATCAGCCCAGAGCCTGTCTGGAGCTAAAAACCGCCTTGTAAATCACATAATCATTTAGATTGGAAAAGACCTCTAGGATCACAGAGCCCAGCTGTTAACACTGCGAAGCCCACCACTAAACCATCTCCCCAAGTGCCACTTCTACATGATTTTTAAATCCCTCCAGGGATGGTGACTCCACCACTTTCCTGAAGAGCCTGTTTCAATACCTGACAATTTTTCCTAATATGCCATCTAAACCTTCTCTGGCAAAACTTGACACCATTTCCTCTTGCCCTGTCCTCTTGTCCTGATTAAACCACTACACATTTTTTGCCTGAGGGGAGAGCCTTAAACACACCCACCCTCAGCTCCAGCCTGCTGCAAGGGAGTTGAAGGGAGCAATAAGGACTCCTTGTACCCCCTTTTCTCCAGGCTGAGCCCCACAAGTTCCCCCATCCCTTCTCATCAGGCTGCGATCCCAGCTGCAGTGGGGAGTGATCCATGTCTTCGGACACTCTCAGCACCTCAATGTCCTTCTTGTAGAGAGGGGCCCAAAACTGATCACAGGATCCAAGGGGAAATATGGTTAATACCTCATTGGGTATCTGTGTCTGCTCCTGCTGCACTGTGCTTGTGCTTTGGAGCCCAAATGCTCCCAGATTTGCCTTTCCATCCCATTTTGCTCTGGAGTTCTCGTGGACCAGAGCTTTCCTTTCTAACCCTGCCGCCTGTGACCACGAGCCTCTCTCATCCACCACGACCTGCAGGGATGGAACTTCCCGGCAAAAGACGAATGTTTCCCTGTGTCTCCATGGAATCCCGGCAGCTGCGGCCACACCAGTCCCACACCGCTAGATGGCAACTGCGGTGTGTGCATGGAGGGGACGGTCCGGACGGAGGATTCCCGGGGCTGGCTGTGAATGAGGGGCTGCCCCCGGCTGTCCCCCCACCTCCGGCTCCTCCTGCCGCCTCCAGGTGCTCTGCTCTCACTGGGAGAAGGCGCTGGAGCCGCTGGGCTGGCGGCAGGGTGGGATCGCCGCCGGGATCCCGCTGGCCGGTGAGTAATGAGAAATGGCTTTAATTGCTCCTAAGTTTGGGCTGCCCCGGTTCGCTCCCAGTGAGAGCAGTCTGGGATCGCATTCCCAGTGGGAGCAGCTCAGCCCGGGAGGCTGAGCCGGGCTTAATCAGTCCTGAGCTCTCTGCTTTCGCTGTCAGCTTCGTTCTGCTCTGCAGCTCCGTGCAGAGTAACTCATGAGTGCCTCTCTCATCCCAGCCCCTGCGGAGAGAGCAGAGCTCACTCTGCCGCTCTGTTTGCCCCAGCACGCTGTGAAAAGTTCTACTGATCTTTACAGAATCACGGAATGGTTTGAGTAGGAAGGGACCCTAGAGATTACCTTATTCCGGTCCCCTGACACCATCTTCTACGTTTGTATTTTATCTGTTAATGCTGTAACTTGGGTCCCAGGAGGTTTTGTGATTTTTACTGTGCTGAAGCTCTTTCCAGAGCTGGTTTTTCTAGGGTTTCTCAGCTTCAATGCTCTGCTTTGCTGCTGAGGTTTAACAGCCCAAAAACCCACACTGGGCTAATTGTCACTAGCCCATGCTGGGGGCTTTGCCACTGCTCAGAGATAACTTGGTTAGATTTCTCCTTCCTCACCAGATAAAAATCAATCATTTGTCTCCAAAACAGTTGTGACATTCTTGATCTAAGGAGAAAAAAAACAGCCTCCCTGATCAGTGAGGGAATTGTCCTCTGCTTGGGCTTTATTAAATTTGTTGGGACAGGAAAATTGTGTTTCTTCAACCCCCTCTGCAATGCCTCAGCTCTCAGAAACTCAGGTCAAATGATACAGCAGGCAGAAAAGGCAGAAAAGAAACAGAGCCTGAGAAATGCTAAGTGCTTTCCAAAGGAGCCCCTTAAGTAATGATCCTTCTGCTTGGAAGCATCACAGATCTTGGGTACGGATGGCTGGGAGTCGGGAGCCTTGCAGTGTCCTGAGAGTGATGGGTGGGTGTGGGGGGCTGATACTCAGGGTGAGGGAGGAAGGAGAAGGCTGAATGCTTGCTTATGTCCAGAAACAAATAACAAAATACTTAAATAGCTTAAATTAAAACATAGAAGGTTCTTTCTTTCTTTCTTGCTCTCGCTTTCTCTTTCTCTCTGTCCCTCTTTCTCTTTTTCTCTCTTTCTTTCTCTTTCTCTCTCTCCCTCTTTCTTTCTCTCTCTCTTTTTTTCTCTTTTTCTCTCTTTCTTTCTCTCTCTCTTTCTTTGAAATAAGACCATCCTTGGCACGAATCACAGCTCCTGAGTGCGTGGCAGCCCTAGAAGGCAGCCAGGCCATGGGATGCACTGCCCACTGGCAATCAGCTGAGCCTGCCCTTAGTTGAGAAGTTAATTGCCTTTAAAGACCCACTGCATTGATCCAGCTGCTGAGCACTGTCAGGAAAATACTGCTAAATGGGAAAGCAGCAGTTTTTCCTGCAGCCATGTGCCCAAGAGGAGGGGGAAGTGCTGCAGATCTGGTCACACATGCCGGCCATGCGCCCCATGCACGAGCCATGGGAGCTTTCTCTTGGCCAAGTGGAGCGTGTCCCAGCCTTCTGCCAGCCACTCCTCGCTCAGCCTTCAAAGGAAGGGGTCAGGCAGCCCTTACAGGTCACTGGCTCCACAAGATGGGCTGCTGGAACAGACAGATTACTCCTGCTCAGTTAACAGCATTGAAAGTGACAGAGACACAAACACCCCGCTGATTAATGAGCTGGGGATGGGGAAGTCAATCTGAAAGCCAGGGCAGAGATATCAGCCCTATAAGAAATATGGGAAGAATTCACCCCTAATCTAATCTCACTGAATTCCACAAGCGTGTAAGACAGGGATCATTTGCTGCAGTTCCTTAGGTTGAGAATTAAACAGGAAACCCCCAAGGATGTGAGATGTTCTCCCAAATACCATCATGCCTGTGCACAGAGGCTGGAGGGCAGCTGCCACAGTCTGAGCCATCTCATCTGGCTGGACAGGAGGTGATGCTCAGGCCGTGGTGCTGCCAGCAGCAGCATCCAGCAGCACCCAGCTCCAGCACAGGGAGCTGGAGCCAAGTCTGGGGTCCTTGGCACTCTTGCTCTTTGCCAAACCCAGCCCAAGCTGACAGGGCTGGCAGAGGTTCCAGATGGGAGTTCTGCTGCCTTGCTCTCTGCAGTGCTCTTGTGACACCCTCTCAGGGGCTGTTTACAGCAAGCATGAAGATTTATTATAAATTTTGGCTCCCAGACTCTTGGAGCTGCTTCCTCCTCCAAGTTTGGTCTCTCCCCACTCCATCTGGGATTACAGTGAGAGGTGGTTCAGAGAGCACAGGACAATTAGATCCTTACAGGCACTCACTCACATGGTTACAAACCTGCAGAGACACAGAGATCAGTCAGCTGAGTCACCTCCTGGCCTGGAGGGCAGCCAGGAATGGTTTTTGGATGGGGAATAGGGGGACACACCCAGCCTCACCTGCCCTTTTTGAGGAGCCCTCCATTTGGAGGAGGTCAGATCAGGGGATCGTGTTCCCACTGCTTGGAGCAGGGAGCAAAGAGGGGAGTGGGAACAGGGAGAGAGGATGAAAATTGTGTTACCTGCCCTGGACTGGGTCTGACTGGACTGAGGACCTTTGGTCCTCTCTGGTCTTTGCAGCCACCTGACACCTCCCTGCTCCTGTCCTGCTCACAGGAGCTGGCTGAACCTTCTCCAGCACATTTTGCCTGGGGAAACTGAAGCACAGGATGGTGAAATGACTTAAGTGAAAGGCCTGTACTCACAGCACAGAGGCCCTAGTCATTCTCCCTCTCTAAAGACTAGATTATCCTGAATCACAGCCATAACCCCCCAGCATCTTCTTGCAGGTATGTGCTGTGAATGACAGAGGTTCCGTGGTACCCAGAAGGGAACACTCTATAAGATAAACCTTTATTATTTCCCAGTGTGGTCACTGTAGGATATTTGGGCTCCATGTACCCCCTGATCTCCCCCTGGCTCCACTGTACCTGCAGGCATGCCATAGGTGTGCTCCAGACCAGCACAAGCCCTCTCCACTGCCAGCATGACATGGCATAGAGCACAATGTTGCCAGCATCAGCCCATGTTGACCTGGGAGCCTGCCCAGGATCTGGTTTCCCTGGAAGGACACTGTTCACAAGCACTCAGCTGTGTGGGGTTATTGTTCTGCTCTCGTGTGCTGGCCAGCTGCCATTTATTGTGTGCAGGAACTCCCCTGCTTCTCCCACCATTAGGTCCTAGGAGGAGACCACTGATATCAGCTAACTTGGCCTGAGTTGTTTGTAGTGTGAAAAGGAGAACAAGGGCTTTTGGTTTCAATCTGTGCCTTGCTTGTCCTCAGAGGGGAGAGCTGCCCTTCCTCAGGGTGTGCTCTGGTGACAGCTCTGCCACCATGTGCCAAAGCCACGTGCATGGAGTCAGGCTCAGTGCTGAGCTGCTCTTTAGGAGGATGAGCTGCTCTCTGGGGGAATAGGAGACACTTGAGGTCAATCCCTGCCCTGCTGTGCTTCACACTTGGCCATGAGCAGGTCACTGAGTCCATCTGTGCCTCAGCTCCACACTAATGACAGCCACGGTGGCCTTCCATGGTGGAACCCTGTGCAGATGAGTACGTGGGGGTAGAGAGGCCTTCACATGAGGCAGGGATTGGGCAGGAGGATGTGCTATGTGCTGCTGTCTGCTTCTGACCCTCTGGAGACACAGGAGCCGTGCTGGGAGGCTGTACCCCCACCTGTGTCCATGCTCTGGGCTGGCTTCTCCCTGTGTTTGCAGGGCAGGGAAATGACAGAAAGAGGGGAGCTCTGTGCTGTGGAGTGTCCTGCTGTGGCTGCCCTGCTTCCCCACCCAGCGCTGTGACAGCCTGACCTGTCCCAGCCCCTGCCAGCCTGGCTGCACCTTCAGCTCTGCCCGGAGCTGACCTGGCTCTTCTGGCAAGAGAGACCGAGCAGCTGCGGGGGTGAACAGCCCGGCGTCCATCCCAGCATCTCCACTGCTCGCTCATCCTGGGAAATACCCGGCACAGAAGCCGCAGCCTCGGTGCAGGCAGCTCCCCAGGCCACTGCCGGGATGCTGGGTGGGATGTCGGGGCTGCCGGTGCCTGGGGAACCGGGCAGAGCCTGTCCCTGTCCCGGGACAGCCCGGCGGGAGCTGCCGGGGCTCTGCAGGGCTCCAAGGCTTCATGGACAGAGACCTTACTGTAATTCCCGAGGAGCCCAGCCAAGAGGCTGTGAGAAGAAGCAGATAGCAGGTCAGGCACCCTCCATCCTCATTAAAATACTTTCTCCGGCGGAGCCCCCACGCCTGCCCAGCCTGTTCCAATTAGCGCAGCGGCCAGGAGCGCCGGGAGCAGGGCTCCCGCTGATGAAAAGAAAACACTACAGAGCTTTCAAGTGTCGGGAGAGGCGGGTGGCTCCAGCTGCGACAGCCAGTGGCCCCGGGAGTGCCACCAGCAGCCGTGTCGCCGTCTGGCAGTGGTGAAGTGGCTCATGAGCCGGGTCACTGAGCAGCAGAGCAGGTGTTTCATGGCCAGCTCCTGCCCGGAATGGGGAGAAGTGGCAAAACTAAAAGCTCTCTGAGAGGGGTTGAGCAACCTTGTCCAATAGGTTTGGAGGTGAGAAGCAATAATCCCAATGTGAATGAAGAAAATCAATGTTGCAGATCCTGTAGGCTTGCTGCAGAAAGCCTTGGCAGCTTCAGGAAGCAAGCAGTGCTGTCTTGGAAGTGCTGGGAAAGGCTGGAGCCTGCCCAGGGAACAGGAATTCTTTTCCCATGGCTAGCTCTCCCAGGGAGACACCCCTGGGGATGGAGCCATCCCTCCCAGCCCTTGGGTCTCTGCTGGAATTCTTTGCAGGGGTCCCAGCAAGACCCCAGCCAAACTCACCACCTCTTTTCCAGAGGCCACCAAAGAAGCAGCAGCCTGTGACACTGGGCTCCAGCTAGTGACCCAAGGCTGGGGAATTCTGTGTTGGAATCCCCAGGCGTCAGTCCTGCTCCCAGCAGAAGCTTTACAGCCAGTCCATGGCAAGGAGCTCAGGCAAACCTGCCCCTTGCTGGAGTCCATGCTGATTCCTGGCCTTGGAGCCCCTGCCAGGTTTTGGCACATGTGGGATTCACCCAGGCTGAGCCTGGAAAATCTGAAGCCCAGAGAACAGCTCCCATGTGGGGCAGGGCTCGCCAGGGCTGTGCTGAGTGTCAGGCCATGTGGCAGACAGGTGACAAGAGTGGGTTTCAGCACTGGAGTATAAATGGCTCTGAGGAATTCAGTGCTGCCTCTGGGGACCCCCAAGGCTTTGGGGACCTGGCCTGGCAGCTCAGCTGGCAGTACACAACCTCTTCTCTGCCTTATTTGGGTACTTTCACACAGCATTAAAGCGTTGCAAGCCCCTTCCAATCATGAAGTGTCTCTTCTGAGGAGACACTGCAGGAGTTGGGCCGGTTTAGTCTAGGGAAGGGAAGACTGAGAGGGAATCTCATTAATGTGTATAAATATCTCAAAGGTGGGTGCCAAGAGTATGGTGCCAGACTCCCTTCAGTGGTGCTCAGCAGCAGGAAGAGGAGTAATGGCCATGAAGCAAAACACAAGAGGTTTCACCTCAACATGGGGACACTTCTTTACATTGAGGGTAGCAGAGTACTGGAACAGCTTCCCAGGAGTGTTGCGGGGTTTTCCTCTCTGGAGACATTACAAATCCACCTGGACTCATTCCTATGTAACCTAGTCCAGGTGACCCTGCTTTGACAGGGAGGTGGGCTGGATGATCTTCAGAGGTTCCTTCCAACCCCAACAATTCTGTTATTCTGTGAAAGAAATTTAAGCTTCTCAAGTACACTAGAAGGCAAATTGGGAATTTACTATGCCAAGTCAGCCCAGAGTTTAATACATCAAGTTAACCCACACTTGTCCCACCTCCACTTTGTCCATGGAGGAGCCCAATCCTCTATGAATTTGTCACTTCCCACTGGTGTCCCAGTGTGGTTTGCCCACTGCAGGAGCCCTGGGGTAGGCAACAGGACTGTGGCACTGCTCTGTGCTGGAAGCTGCCTGTGCTCTGGCAGCATTTTAGGTGAGAGCAGACCTGCAAGGTGCAAGAAATGCTGTGTCTCCATTCAGCTTTCTCTGCACATTGGACTTGCTGCCTCCCTGGGGCTGGATGCCCTTGGGGTAAATTAGGAGGAGGAACAGTGGAGGTCCCATTTCAAGCAGCACATTCAAGAACACCTAGAAATCCTGCAGGGGCTGATCCAGCCCTTCACTGTGCCCTGAGACAAGCCCACTGCTGGCCACCTTCCCAGCCAGATGCCCAAGAGCCAGGCCAGGTCAGGCTTCACCTCTCAGTAGTAAGGGAAAGGTAGAGACTGAGCCAGCAGCCTCTCAAGAAAGGGATTAGCACAATGTTAAGGGAAGCCAGCTCCTTATCCCTTCATAAACAGTTATTAATACCCTGGCCAGCCTCAGCCTTGGCAATTCCCCATTTGCTTCCAGAGGATGTGGTCCCAGCTGGAGCATGCCTGGAGCTACTGTAACTCCAGGAGACAAACTCTGTTAGAGATGCTGTGCTTTTGCTCTGAGGTGTCTCCGCAGGCAGTGAGGTCCCTCTGACGTTACCACACCACAGGGCTGTCCCTGCCCCACTGCCATTGTCACCCAGCACCCACGAGGGAGGAGCCCAGTGCCTGGCACGGGTGACATCCGGAGGCTCTGCAGTGTGCCAGGAGCAGCTGGGCACCTTCATCCCCACCCGTGGGGCTTGGCACAGTCCAGCAGTGCTGTCTGGAAAGGAAGGGGGCTAACTGCAGCCAAGGGCCTTGAATCTCAGGAGGCAGCAGTGGAGATGTCCCGGCTGGATGGGATCCTGCTGGCTCTGTGGTGGCTGTGTGAACCTGGAGCAGCCTCAGCCCAACATTTCCTTCATCCAACCCCTCCAAAAATCTGCTCCCCTCGGTCTCTGCGGATCTGTGTGGGCACGTGTGAGCTTGTTACCGAAGGTTTCACCGGGACCCCAACGCTCCACAGGGCACACCGTGGTGCCCCAATGCCGCCCAAGTTCTGGCACTCGGTGTTGCGGTCCCAGCTTGGATGTCACGGAGCCGGACCGGCACGTCCTCCTCCCACAAATCACTCAGCACCGCAGGCTCCCTCAGGGATTGGCTCTGCCCCAGCCTGGCAGCTCAGGGGGAAGGCGGGGAGGGCTCACCCGTCTGCCTTTGTCCTTCCACTGGAGAAAGTCGGCAGCTGCCTCTCCCTGCAGCTGCCGGGGTATCCATCATCCCGGGATGGAGAGGGACAGGGACAGGGACAGGGACAGCCACAGCCCTGGGCTGGGCAGGGAGGGGGCAGGCGGTGATTTAGGAAGAGGGGCAGCTGCGGGCAGGGTGTGGCCAAGGCACAGGGCATCCTGCCCCCCTCACACGTGGCTCCGCATTCCCAGGGCTCAGAGCATGCGGCAGCGCCCGGCTGTGTGAGCAGGATGGGCACGGGGCTGAGCCCACCGCACCTCCTGCCCTGGATTTGCCCCTCAGTTTCCTTGCCAGGGTGTGACTCCTTTGTCCCAGCTCCCAAAAGTGGCACAGAGGGTTGATGACAGCAGGGTTTATGCTGGGAGAGGCAGGACAGACTCAGGAGCGTGGGTCAGGTCTGGGAGGCAGGGCTTGGGTGCTTGGGAACCTTGGGAAGCACCAGCCCCATGGAGGGGGTCTTGGCTCGCTGAGGCTTCCCTGTCACCTCTAGCTCTGTCCCCTGGTGGGGATGATCCCTTTGGAGGGATGCTGACGAGGGGTGCAGCGCCTCTCCTCCCCCCGCTCCTCTCCCCTGAGGTGCCCCAGCTGTTGGGGACCAGCATTTCGCTCCTGCCCTGCCCCGCCAGCCCTGCCGTGTAACTGGAGAAGGCAGCAGGCTGTCAATGCGCCTGGGGATTATCTGGGATACAATCGGGGCTGTGGAATTAGCGGAGCACATGGCAGCCCGGCCGCTGCTGTTCGGAGCCGAGTTCAGCACGCTCTTCCCTCTCGGAGACAATCCACAGCCTGATAAACCCACTGCCAGAGCCCTTCCCCCTCTGAAATTTGGGCTGGTTTAAACTATTCACGGCATTGCAACACAAAGGAGTTGTCAGGAGGAAATTGGTGCTTTCATGGATAAATGATTCCCTCCTGTACCCACGTCTCAAACAGAAGGGATTTGTCTTTTCTCTGGACTGCTCACTCTCCGGCAAGGCCTTCCAGGGGATTTTGTGTGACAGACCAGAACCTCAGACCTGCTGGACTTCTGTTCTGGGGAGAACTCAATGCAGCCTTACAGTAATTAAAGAGAGCTTATTAAAATGAGGGAGAGTGTTTCTACACAGCCAGATAGTGATATGAAAAGGAGAAAATGGTTTTCAACTAAAAAAGCAGAGATTTAGATTAGATGTTAAGGAAAATTCTTTACTGTGAAGGTGGTGAGGCCCTGGCACAGGCTGCCCAGAGAAGTGGTGGATGCCCCACTCCTGGAAGTGTTCACAGCCAGGTTGGATGGGCTCCGAGCAACCTGTCCCAGGGGGTGGCATCCTTGCCTGTGATCATCTGGAACCAGATGATCTTTGAGGTCCCTTCCAACCCAAGCCATTCTGTGATTCTGTCACTTTTGTAGATCCCCAGTAGAAGGGTAAGGAGGGAGGAGGGGAGGGAGGGAGGACACAGGGAAGCTGCTGGGACCAGGGCACCTGGTGGACTGCTGGCACTCAGCCCAGCACCATGGTGTCACCACTTGTGCCACCTATGCCTGGCACTTCTGGTGATTGCCAGCCCCCCAAACAAGGCTGCCAGCCCCCCAAACAAGGCTGCCACCCCCCAAGTCCTCCCCTGCAGTCCTGTGGTGCCTGGAATATGAAATGTTAACCCCCTCACCTCCCCTTCTCTTGGCAGCCCACCCTCATCAGCACTTCCCTCTCCAAACTGAGATGGAATGAGTTGCAGCTCTGGACAGTTGATTATTTAAAGCTGTTGGGAGTGTTTAATTTAACCCTGGATTCACCACTGCCAGCTTGTTTCCATCCACCAGGCACCGAGCTCCCCCTCTCTGTAAACTCTGCTGAGCTCCTCACCTCCTGTTTCCCTGTTTGGAACGGAGGGATGTCCTTGTGCCAGGGGCTGAGGGCACAGGTGGCTCAGGGGGCTGTGCCAGGATTTTAGCTGGGTGTCAGGACATGGAAGTGCCTCAGCACTGCCTGGGCACGATGGGAGGGAGCCCCTAAATATTCATGAAAGGATGACAAAATGGGAAGTGTTTCTTCTGGGGGTTATCCTCTGGCAGTTTTTTTTGTTCCTTATCTGCTGCAAACCCCTCACTTTCCTATGCCTGTGCCCAGCTCTGCCAGGGCTCTGGGACCCTGCTGGGATGGTTGTGGCTCCTGCTGCCATCAGCCCTGCTTTTGGCATTCCCAGGGGGGAATGGTATAACTGAACTGCACACAGGAGTGCATGCCTGTACCTAAAGTTCACCATGTGTGAAGGTGTCCTGAGGCAGGAGCTGTGCCCTGCCTGCCATCTGCAGAATCCCAGCCTGCCCTGGCATTCCCTGGGTCGTGAAAGATTCCTCCAAGTCTGCCTTAGTCCAAGTTAAGCCTAGCACAAACCCAGCTCCATTTATAGAAACCTTCAATTAGAGAACAGCGTTTTCCCAAGTCCTGCAGCAACACAACACACTTTGGCAAAGGAAAAAAACAAATCCCGTCAAATCCATCCCAGTTCTGTCCTTGTGACGACCCTTGGGACAGCAGTGCTCACTCAGGGCACGGCTGTGAGTCCACAGAATGACTCTGGGAGAGCACTGCAGGTGCTGAGCAAAGGAAGAGCTGAGATGAAACTTGCCATTGCTGCCTGCTGGGAGGTGTTTGTGGGAGCAAGGGCAGCACTGCCTGTGAGTCCCCATGCGGCTGATGGGCTCCTAACAGAGAACCCCACCTCTCCACACTCCAGGAGCAGTTTGAACCTGGCATCATGCTTATGGGGTGTTTTTTTTTCCCCTCCCCAGGCAATGGTTGACATGTGGAAAAGTGCCCAGGAAGGACTGGCTGGGTGGAGAGAGCAGTCCCTAACTAAAGAGAGGCAGAGCACAGCAGAGCCACTACCCTGAGGTCACATCTGTGTCCCAGGTCTCCTGGTACAGGGGAAAGACCTGGGCCAGCAGCAGGTTGTGACCAGTCACACTCTGGCCAGAGGGAGATCCAGGCAGTAGTGAAGGCAGGGAACGGGCAAGAAAGGAGCTGCACCCCAGGCTGAGGGGCTGCACTTCAGCCCAACCACAGTTTGCTGCTGGGAGGGACAGAAAACCCAACTCCACCAGCCCAAAACCTTCTCCCTAGCCAGAACTGAGCTTCTAGCTGGAACGACTTGGCTCCACCATCCCTCCCACAGCTCATTGCTGGGATGGCAGGACTCCCCTGTTCCTTGTGCCAAGAGCCTCTGGCCAGGGATGAGCCAAAAAGCTCATTTGAAATAGTTCGGTCATGGGACTGGAAGAAGTTAATATGCAGAAAGATGGGGAGTTAGTCAGAGCTGTCATGTGGGGACCAGGTTCCTTATTAAATAGAGAAAAAGCATCTAAGTAGCCTGGATTAACTGGTTAGAGCTGGCAGGCCAGCCCTGCTCCTGGCAGGGTCAGTGGGACCTGCTGTGCAAGGCTATGAATCCCCATATACATCCAAAGGGGGGTATATGTTAAAGAGACCTTCCAATCCACAGTATCCTGGAGCCAGTGGGTGCTGGCGGCCTCAGAGAGCTCTGTGGTGACCAGGAATTTGTACAGATCCTAGCCAGAGACATGTCATGCACACACAGAGCCACAGATGATACTGAGGAATCACAGAAATGGCATTTATGGATGGTATTCCACAACATGAGAAAGGGATGAGATTTAAGCCCAAGCTGAGAACAGATGAATATTAGGGATCCTTCACAGGCTCTGCCAAGCTTTGGGGCCTGAGCAGACACTGAGCAGAGGATGCCCAATCTCTGAGAGCCCATTGGAGGGTGTGCTGCTCCCCTCATGACAGTCACCTCCAGGATGCCCAAATCCCAGTGCTCTCAGGTACCACATGATGTGGGCACGCTGGAATCCCCCCATACACCTCCCCCTGGCAGGCTGGAATAGCTGGCCTGGGATCTCCCTGGACATGGAATGTGCTGGAGCTCCCAGGGGCATGGAAGACAAGAGGGTGTCCCAGCAACATCTGCTCTCCCAGGGCCCACGCTGGTTCCACGAGCACAGGTTCAGCCTTCCCCCTCCTCTGCTTGCAGCTGGTGTTGAGGTGGCATCTCAGCGCTGGACCATGGTGCTCTGAGGGTGAGCAGACCCTGCCACTGCCCTGTGCCAGCATGTGGGCTGCCCCTGGCCACTGCCTGCCCCTGGCCACACTCCTGCTCTGCCTCCTCCTCCTGCAGCAGCTGGGCAGCAGCAGGGCATGGAAGCAGCACGCCCCACGCCTTCGCCTCACCTACAAAGGTAAGGGGTTCCTCGGGGTCTGCACCTGCCTGGGAGGGCTGGGGGAGCATCCTGCAGGGAGCAAAAGGGTGGTCAGGGCTTGGGGAGACAGGCAGCCTTGTGGTTGTGGCTGTAACCTCTCCACACTCTGGGCCCTCAGGATATTTCAGGGATGCAGCTCCAAGCACAGTCCCTGAGGATGCTACACCAGTGCTGCTGCCATTGGAAAAGGGGGCTGGGCAGAGAATGCCCTGCCCTGATCCAGCAGAACACTGGGACCAGGGAGATGTGTCCTTCTGCTTAGACTCACTGTGGACCTCTCTTGGTGTGTCCCGGGCTGGGGCTGAACTGGGTACCCCTGGGAATGTCCCCTGCCTTCAGCTCAAAGGGATCCTGAGCCCCAGGACAGTCTCACCAGCCTCTTCCTCTGCCTCCCATCAACACAGTCCTACCCCAGCTCAGCCCTTCTGCTTTTGACCCTCCTCTACTGCTAGGGGAGACTGATTCCCTGTGCAGATCATCTCCCTGCTGCACTTCTCCCTCCCTGAATCTGTCTCTGTTTAGATGATGAGTTCTTCAGGGGAGGCACAGTTTGCTCCTCGACCAAGCCTGATGCAGAGAGGGGACTGCTTTGGTGACCTGAAGAAGCAGCAAGGGCAGACTGATAGGTAGCACAAAACACAGCCCAGAGAAGTGTGGAAAGGGAATGCCTAGAGAAAGTCTAGAGGGGAATGGCCTGAGCACTAGAACAGACCCTGCCAGCCTGGCAGCTTCTCAGCCTGTCCTGAACCTGCAGCAGGGATGTGGCCAATTGAGTTGCTTTCAGCTTCTCCTGTGTGAAAAACAGCAAGTTTCTTTGGAGGATGGCAGCTCAGCACATCCCCAGTGCTGTCCTGGATGTGACCATCAGCAGGGCTGGACCAGAGAGAGGGTGGAGCAGCTTTCCCATGGCACTCCAGGCACTCCAGGGCCATGCTCTTGGCCCACTCCATCACCCTGAGAAGCTGCTCCCCAGGCATGCACAACCAGCCCCCCATTTGTGGCTGGAGAGGACTGGACCTCCCAGGGATGCAGAAGATCTGTGTGAGGAGACGTCTTGCTGATAGCCCAGCTCAGAAACAGTTCAGCTCTGCCTTTCCTTAGAGCCAGAGGAGGCAGATAGGGAGAAAGGGGGCTGGATTCAAAGCCCCACAGTGTCCCAGGACCAGGCATGCCAAAAGCCCCCAAGCCTTGGGCAGAGGCAGAAGAGGAAGCTCCCAGCATCTGGAGGGCTCAAGGACAGAGCAAACAATGGCGAAGGGATGTGACTCATGGACAGCACAGGGCAGGTTCAAGGACACAATGCCTTGAGAAGTCTAGGTTTAAAAACCCCTAGGAAAAAAAATAAATAAAAGGAGGCCTTTGAGAGTCTATCCACGGGATCAGCCTTGCCCTCAGATCCCAGCATGGGGGTGGCAGCAGAGTCCTCGGAGGGGAGGGGGAGAAGACGTAAGCAGGGTCGAGAGAAGGAAATGACAGCAGCGAGGGCCGGGAGAGCACAGGAAGGATGGGGCACAGGGCACGGGGCCAGCAACAACAGCAGCGGCTCCCACCCTGCCGAGAGGTGAGGAGCAGGTTTATAATAGCACACAGAGCAGCCTGGGCACGGCTGGGTCAGCCTGGGTCAGCCCCAGCGCTGCCTGAGCTCAGCCTCTTCCCGAGGCTGAAACCACGGCAGCCCTGGTAGCTCCTCCTGCGGGAATATCCCAGGAACTGGCCTGGGGTCCTGGGCCAGCCTTTGATCTGCAGCCAGGCAGGACCCAAGGCCACCAGTCCACAAGTGCTCCAGAGCACGGGGAGGTCACAGGGCTCTGGTATCACAGCCAGGGCTGCCCTGGCATGTCCCTTATGGGCCAGAGCCCGATTTAGCACCGAGCTTCCCCTGGGCTCAGGGATCTCCTCCGAGGGCTGCTGTGCCTGCTGAGGGGAAGGGGAGAGGGCAGCCCTCAGGCACAGCAGGGATGTGACCCCAGGAAGCTCGGGGTCACCCCACACAGAAGAGCATGGTGTGGCTGGGGGGCAGGCAGAGTTGATGGATGGGACAAAGTGCCTTCAGTGGTCAGGCAATAAAGGCAAACAACACGGCCTTGGGAGATAGTGAACACAAAAGAGAGGATGTTTCTCCGGGCTCACCCATAGGTTTGGCCATGGCACGGCTGCTGCAGAGCCCCCCGGCTCCCTGTCTCCGGTGTCAGTTTTGGATCTAGTCTAAAGCTGGGTTTTGAGCAGCAGCTTCCTGGGTCTGGATCCCAGCACTCGATGTCCCTGTGAGGGAGCAAAACCATGGGGTCAGGCTCAGACCCTCCTGGTCATTAACTTGCCAGAGGGTGCAAGTGCAGGGCTTTGAGTCCTTCCAGTCCCACTTACTGCCAGAGGCAGCAGAGAGGGCTCTTCCATCACCCTGCCTGACCTTGTCCTTGGACAAGGGTGACCGTTCCTCTTAATTACACTGAGTACTGGATGAGCCTCTGCCCTGACACCCCAAGCCCCCTCCCAGAGCCTTGCCTGACATTTTCCCCGGGATCAGGCAGGTCCTGGGAGTGCTGGCAGACACAGGAGGGCGAACGATGCGCCGCACCCTGTTGGAGATCCCGCAGGAAGGAACAGGAATTCAGCTGTTAATCCTATTCAGCTGGTGGGAAATGGCTTGGAAGCCTTCTGCCCTGTATCTCTGGTACCCAGAGGAGAGCCCTCGGCATCCGAGGGAAGGCAGGGAGTGCAGTGGGGCTGTGCAGTTTTTGTGGCAGCAGTAGGAGAGCCAGAGCTGCCTGATGTGGCTTGGAGCTGCTCCTGGCGGAGGAGGATTTGTGTCCCCGCCGGAACGGGGACAGGGCAGACGGAAGGGCTGGCTGGGAGCCAGCCTGGCTGCTGGATCCGGGCAGGGGGCCGTGTGCTGCCTGTCCCAGCAGGGACCAGCAGACGTCAGTGGCGTCTCCAGCCCGCAGGCTCTGCTCTTTTCTGCTTCCCCTCTGCCCGGGAAAAGGAGTGGAAGGAAGTGACACAACCTCTCGGGTCAGCCGGGTCCCTTTGGATGGAGCCGTGCCTGTGCCCACGTCCACCCCACCTGCACCCGGGGCCGCACGTCCACCCACCCACGCTACTGTCCACACTGCATCCACCTGGTCACCTCCTTCCCTCTGCTCCCGACACACTGCTTCACTCCCTGGGATTTTGGGAAGACTTTCAGCCCGGATCTCACAGGTTTCATGGGTTTCCAGCCACATTCCACCTCCATTCAGCCCCCATCCAGTGCAACCATCTCCATCTCCCCCTCCCATGGTCCTACTTTTGCCCGTTACCCTGCACAGCACCAAAGCCAGGAGCAGCCTTGCCAGAGCAGCCAGCCCTCCATCCTCAGCCACGTCCTGTCACTTTTGGAGAGGGAAGAGATGTGTTACGACTTCTGGAAGCTCCAGGGACTGGTTTGCCCCACCTTTGATCCCTGGGAGCAGGGGCTGGGGGATGGCAGCTGCTGTGGTCCTGTGTCGTGCAGCCGCTGCTCTGGCGGCACTGGGGGATGCTCGCCCCACAGACAGCCCTAAACCTGGCACTGCACATCACGGACCAGCACTGGCCCCGGGGATGTTGTTTCCGGAGTTTTAACCAAGACACAACAGCTTATTGTCCTCCTCACACACCCACATGGCCACAACTGTGCCAGAAGGGCCAGGCGAGCCGCCCCGGCTGCTGCATGGGAGGAGCTGCAGCCAGAGCAGCCAGAGCCTTTCCCACTGTCCTGCCCCACTCCCAAAGGCGTGCACTGTGTCTATGGCACCCTTGGATCTTTCTCTGAGCCATCTGGGTTCAGGCTATGCCTCAGGACACAGGGTGGGAAATGTGGTGTGCTGGGTTGGGGTGGCACTGGGGGCACAGATGGGGAAGTCCCTTACAAGGCTCAGTCCCAGTGCATCCATCCGCTTGCCTGGCTCTGTGAGTGGGGTAGAGCCCAGCAGCCACTTCACAGACTCAGAGGCTTAGAGGTGGGTGCAGAGGTTGTGTTGGCTCTGTTTCCATACAGCCTTTCCTTGGAGCCCAGGGAAACCATGCCAGAAGTCACAGCAAGCGAGTCACCTCTTTGCTCCATGCTCTGCCCGCAGTTTCAGGGTGCAGAGGCTTTGGGGCTCCAGGAGTTTCTGTGGAGGGCAGGACAGAAGCTGAGCACTCTGAGCTGCTGGGGCTGAGCCCCTGTCCTGCCCTGTGCCTGCAAACCAGCCCAGCCAGGGCAAGGCCAGCACAGTTCTGCTCTCTGTAGGAGTGACTCTTTCCCTCAGCTAAGCACATGGAGGAGGGTCCATGATGAGCTCAGGGACACCGAGGGTGGTGGGTTTTGCCAAGGCAGTGTCAGGAATGTTGGAGCAAGGATAGGTAACCAGAGTTGTCCCAAGAGGGAGGCATGGGGGCTCTGGCTGCTAGTTGTGTCATTCATGGATGGGTTTGTCTTTCTCCAACCTTCTTTGTGCTCCTCAGACCTGCTGAAATCCAACAGCTCTCGCATGCTGCTGGCCTCAGGGGATGGGATGGATTTCCAAGCCCTCTTGGTGGATGAAGACAGGGCCTGGCTGATGGTGGGAGCAAAAAATCATATCTTCCTTCTCCACCTGGACCATCCCAACAGAGAGCCTGAGAAGGTCAGTGCTGGGAGGATGGTGGCACTGGCCAGGCTGGCCTCTTCCTCCCTGGGAGCCACTCCTTGTCCCAGCGCCAGGGCGTGGAGGTGGATATGCTCTGAACTGGGCTGTTCCAACCTCACCAGGGACACATTTACACCAGGATGTCTCAATCAGTGGGGTCAGCCCATCCCTGGTGGAGCTGAGCCCTGCAGGGAAGGGCTGGCGCCAGAGGGACAGGGTGGCTTGGCCAGGAGATGTGACCTGGGTGGATTGCAGGCAGTGCCCAGAGCCCTGCTGTCACACCTAGTCCCTGCTGCTGCCTCAAGAGCTCCAGCACAGAGTCCACTAATGTCCTCCCAAGACATCCTGCTGGCTGGGTGTACAGCCAGAGCCCAACAAAAGAAAATCCCATTAAGGCTTTGCTGCCTGGTGTTCCCACAGGCTGGGATCCAGGAGAGCCTGCCTACTGCCTGGGTGGGCCACGGCACACCCAGGCTCTGTCCCCACGCCAGGTTCACTCTGAGCTGATTTGGCAGGCTGCCCACTGGGACTCAGAGGGGTGTCAGACCTGTGCCAGAGCAACCCCATGACCTCGCTGTGCACCTGAGCCTGGCAGCACCTGTGGGCTGAGCCTGTTCCCACTGGTGCCACAGGAGGCCAAGGGAAGCAGGGGGTGCATCCATGGGGTCTCTGTGTTTCAGATTTTCTGGCCAGCCCCCAAGGAGCAGGTCAAGCACTGCCAGCTGGCAGGGAGGAATGTGGAGGTAAGTAGGGCTGGCAGCCCCCCCTATCACCTTTGGCAGCTCACCACGGATATTAAACAATCCCATCACCCCAAAAGGGAGCCCGGGGGTCTGCCTGGAATGGCACTGTGGAGCCAGCCAGAGCCCAGCCCAGCGGAGCAGCTGCCAGCACAGGGTCTGGCCAGGCTCCACACCCCCAGCAGTCACCTCAGCTCAGGACTGACAAACATCTCCCCTGTGCAGACCGAGTGTGCCAACTTCATCCGCCTCCTCCAGCCCTTCAACCAGAGCCACGTGTTTGCCTGTGGCACTGGCTCCTACCAGCCCGTCTGTGCCTTCATCCAGCTGGGAGCCAGGGGGAAGGTGAGGAACAGCCTGGACAGACATATCCCTGTGGCAGAAGGTGCCAAGGGACCCCTCTCCCTGGGAGCAGGGGAGAGAGAGCCCCAGAACCTCAGGAGGGTGGCCAGCCTGATGCAGTCCCTGGCATTCACACGGAGAGAGCAACTCTGGCTTGGGAATGTCAGGGTGTCCCAATGGGGATGAGACCAGATTCTGGCATGCCCCTCGAGGAGCCCACTCATCACAGACACACGAACCTCCTTCACATACTTTCCCCCAAGTTCCAGCTTGTTCCCAGACTCCCCCTGGGCTGACATCTCCCCCTTGTCTCTGACAGGGTGCCAGGGCTCCCCGCATGCAGTTGGTGACCCACTCCTTGGAGTCAGGGCGAGGACGGTGCCCCTACAGCCCCCACGAGCCCTTCACGGGACTCCTCCTTGGTAAGAGCGACTGAGGAGCAGAGGGGATGCTGGAAGGGGGAGTGCTGACAATAATCTGTGCTGGGAGGTGCTGCTTCCCACCCACACCCCCTGACCCTGCAGATGGGGAGCTGTATTCAGGCACCTCCAGTGACTTCATGGGCAGCAGCGCTGCCTTCTTCCGGACCTGGGTCCATGGGGCCGAGCAGAGCTACATCCGCACAGAGCAGAACCAGGACCACTGGCTACACGGTAGGAGCAGGGGCACCTGTGGGGATTGGGGATCTCTCCTTCCAGCTGGAGAGGGGCTGGGGGCCAGCACTGGGGCCAGAGGTCTCCTCTGGGCCTCCTCTCCTTTCTGGGGGAAGCACTGAGGAAACATCTGCTGGGACCCATGGTTCAGCATGTTTCACAGCCTGAGCACTGGAAATGGTGTTCTGCCTCCTGGTTAGCCAGGTCTCCATGGGCCCTCAGCACCTCACAGTGTTCCCAAGGGCTTTCAGGGCTGTACCACAGGGTGGGATAAGGGCACAGAGCCATGTTGTGCTGCTTCTTCCCACTGCAGAGCCCACGTTTGTTGGTGCCTACGCCATCCCTGATACCTACAACCCCCATGATGATAAAGTCTACATCTTCTTCCGTGAGACGGCTGTGGAAGCTGGGCAGTGGGAGCGGCGACACATCCATGCCAGAGTGGCCAGGGTCTGCAAGGTCAGTTGCGAAGGCCAGCACCCTGTGGCCAGTTGTACCACCAGGTGGGCTTTTACCTGCTGTGCACCAAGGAGAATCCCAAGCAGAGGAATGTGAGGGTGTCAGTGCACACCTACCACAGTGCAGAAGGCTCGGGGCTGGGTCTGGGGCTGTCCCTTTGTGGGAATGAGGAGGGCACAGCAGTGGAGGAGACTCAGAGGCTGGACTGATCCTGGCTCTTG
Organism: Toxostoma redivivum; assembly: GCA_013397375.1. Taxonomy (NCBI): domain Eukaryota; kingdom Metazoa; phylum Chordata; class Aves; order Passeriformes; family Mimidae; genus Toxostoma; species Toxostoma redivivum. The sequence continues at coordinate 618,289 of VXBI01014248.1, forward strand.
ATGCCTGGCAGAACGATGTTGGAGGGAAGCGCAGCCTCATCAACCGCTGGAGCACGTTCCTGAAGGCCCGCCTGGTGTGCTCCATCCCCGGGCCTCAGGGCACTGAGACCCACTTCGACCAATTGGGTGAGTGCCCAGCCCTGTCTGCAGCCGGGAGCAGTGCAGCTCCACCACGGCTCCTCCCTCCAGCACGCCCCTGGGATGCCCACCTGCATCCTCCGGACTGGGGTGCCATCCTCCAGCTCTGGGGTGCCTCACTCCACCCCTCTCTTTGCAGAGGATGTTTTCCTCCTGCGCACCCGGGACCCCCAGAACCCCCTCGTCTTTGGTCTCTTCACAGTCTCCAGGTAAGCACGACCCTCATCAGCCCCCGTGTGGGACAGTCCAGCCCCCACCAGGGCTGCTCCCCAGGGAGCTCTGTGGGGAAAAGGGCAGACCAGCACCCAGCTGGCTGAGGAAGTGCCACCAGCATTTCCCTGCTGCTGGTTCACCAGCACATCGTTAAACCACAGCTTTGGCACCGGCACAGTCAGCGATGCCCAGGCTGGACTGGCTGTGTCAAAGGGATTCCTGTCACCCCGGGGTGCTGTGCATGACAGGGGTCAGCCTGGGCTCAGGGGGGTGGGTGTGCACACACCTGGGACACCGAGAGCCCTGTGCTTCCCCACAGTGGTGTCTTCAGTGGCTCTGCCGTCTGCATCTACTCCATGGCTGCCGTGAGAGCTGCCTTCAGCGGCCCCTTCGCACACAAGGAGGGCTTCGACTACTGCTGGATAGAATACAAGGGGCGTGTTCCCTACCCCCGGCCCGGCACGGTAAGGGAATGGGGAGCAGCGGGAGGGGGAGTGGGACAGACTGGCCTGGCCCTAATGCAGCCCCTGTGCCACACAGTGCCCCAGTGAGACGTACGACCCCCTCCTGCAGTCCACCAAGGACTTCCCCGACGAGCTGATGAGCTTCATGCGCAACCACCAGCTGATGTGGGAGCCCGTGTACCCGCAGGGCCGGCAGCCCGTGCTGCTCCGGGTCAATGTCCCCTACCGGCTGCGGCGGCTGCTGGTGCACCGGCTGGACACGGAGAGCCGCGACTACGACGTGCTCTTCCTCGGCACAGGTGAGCTCACCTCAGCTCTGGGAGGTGACACCGCGGGGCAGCTCGTGTGGCACTCGGCCAGCCCGGGGGGCTCCCAAACCCTAATAGCTCCTCCCGCTGCCTTCACAGATGATGGCAAAGTCCTGAAGGTGGCCCTGGCCAGCGGGGTGAGTCCCCCCGAGGTGATCAGCCTGGAGGAGATCAGCGTCACTAAGGTACAGGCAGCCAGGGTGGCACCACGGGGTGAGATGTTTGGAGCACACAGCCTCCCGTGGCCGTGGCGCCCGTCCTGCAGGCTCTGCAGGAAGTCATTGGCCACTCTCAGGGAGGTTCTCATCTCTTTGCTGGAGGCTCCCACCTACCTTGGGCAGCAGAAAAACACCGAGGGGTGCCAGCGAGACTGGAGCCAAGTCACCTTCCAGCTCCCCATCTAGTCTCTGAGGGAGCATGTGAGTTGCACTTTGGAGCCCACGCTGAAATGAGAGGGCTGAGCCCAGGTTTGAAAGCAGGACTGCTGGGCAGATCTGTCCTGGGCCGCCCACACCAAGCAGAGCCAGCACAGGGCCCAGGCTCCTTGCATGGAGCAGGTGGAGCTGTGGCCAGGGACCTGGCCCAGGGACCTGGCATCCTGTAACCCGTGGGGACACAATCCTACTTGGTAGGCTGGGGCACCCAGGAGGGACTGACTTGGCTGCAGCACTCTCTTGTTTCCCCTCCAGGTACCTTCTCCCATCCTGGATATGAAGTTATCTCCAAAGCGGGTGAGTGTCCCTTCTGCTTGTCCCTAAAGCAGTCTGGGGACAGTGATAGAGGCCAGCTGGTCCCAGCCACTCTGCCGGGTCCCTTGGCCGCAGGGGGGGGGTGCACATATAGGGAATGGGATCCTGCCAGGGCATTAAGGGAGTGGCAGGCTGTCTCGAACTCCTGCTGTCCCCCAGTGTCCCCACCCCAGCACGGGGCAGGGATCTATTCCCTGCCAGCCCCGGTCTCCAGCCGTGAGTGCTGACTGCCACTGTCCTGTTTGCCCGAGCAGCAGGAGCTGTTTGTGAGCAGCACCCACGGGTTGCTCCAGCTCTCCCTGTACCGCTGCGAGCTCTACGGCAGAACCTGCACCGACTGCTGCCTGGCCAGGGATCCATACTGCACCTGGGACAGCAGGAGCTGCGCCCCACACCTGCTCACCGAGAAGAAGTGAGTGTGTGCCCGCACCAGCCCTGCATCCCCCTGCAAGGTGATGCTGTTTTGGATCAGGGAAGGACAAGCGGCAGCCCTGGCGCTTTACCCATCAGCCGGACCCCTACTGCCGCTCTGCCTGCCATCCACCCTTTCCCGGTCCCCCTTCTTGCGGCATTGCCACAGAGGGATCCCACAGCCTGGGATGGAACAGCCACAGCCCTCTCTGCTCTCCCACAGGCGTGCCCGCTGCCAGGACTTGCTGGAAGCTGACCCGCTCCGGCAGTGCCAGGACACGGCAGAGGGTGAGTGCCAGCTCCAGGAGCACCAGCTGTACCCAGGGAGCGCCCGGGAAACCAGTGCCCCCACCGCGGCCTGGCTGCTCCGTGCTGCCCTCCCTCCCTCCGGTCACACAGCCTCCCTCAGGGCACTCACCCCCTCCCCTGCAGGGACCGCTGTGGTGGACAAAGTGGTTTTTGGGGTGGAGAAGAACTCGACCTTCCTCGAGTGCCTGGCGCGCTCCCCGCAGGTCACGGTCCGGTGGCTGGTGCGGCGCGGCTTGGAGACAGCCCCGAGCGAGGTACGGGGACAGGGAGCAGGGACGAGGAGCAGGGGTGGCTTTGTCCCCAAGGACTGACCCACGAGCTCTGCCTTTGCCTCAGGTCAGGAACAACGGGCGTTTCTTGGTGCTGGAGCAAGGACTGCTGATCCGCCAGCTGGCGAGGGAGGACATGGGCATCTACGAGTGCCAGGCGGTGGAGCGCTCCTTCTCCCGGCCCCTCACCCGCTACAGCCTCCGCATCATCGGGCACGAGGCCGCGGAGCTGCCACCGCACCGACGGAGCAAGGGGGGTGAGCCGGGAGGGACCCATCAGAACCCCCGGGCCCGGACTGACCTGCACCCCGGCTCCAAAGGCTTCCTGGGGGCACCGGGCACCAGCCTGGACGCCTACTGCCATGCCCTGCGGCTGCAGGAGCGCCAGCGGCAGCGAGCCTGGCACAAGTGGCAGCATCCATCCCCGGACAGCAAGAACGGCCGGGTGCGGAGGCACCCGCAGCGCCCGTGAGGGGCAGAGGGAGCCAGGGCTGCCCACAGCTGCCTCCCCGGGCTCTCCAGGGCCCTCCTCGCACGTCGGCACCAGCTCCGGGACACCTCTCGCCGTCCCGTGTAGAACGCCTCGCTGTTACTACCTCAAGCCCCGCCAGCCCCGCGGCCTCTCCGTGCCCCACGGGGCACCAGGGCCAGGGCACGCAGCCCGCGCCGGCTCTCTGAGACTCAAAGCTATTTACCTGCAGAGTATTTATTTTCCTTGTTTTCCCCTGGCCTTGACCAATGAGCATCAGCAACAATAATAAGCGCAGAGGACAAGGGCCAGCTGTCCCAATGGTTCCCTGGCCAGCAGTGCGATGTCTCCCTCCACTCTGGAGGCGGCAGGATGCTCACCTGCTGAGGTGTTGATGGAGCTCAGGTGCTGCTGGAAGCAGCAGGACACAATTGCTGGCTGAGGCTGGGCTCCAGGTGTGCAGAGATGCTCATGCCCAGCCCAGCTCCAACTCACTTCAAACAACACCACTTTCTTTTTTCATTTTGACATTTATTTTACTGGAGGAAAAAAAAAAGAGAAGCAACAGGCAGTTATACCAACTTACAATTTATTATTTTTTAAAAAAATGACATGAAACACAAGTAAAAATAAATACATCATATAAACAACAAATTGTTCAAAGTCTCTGTTCTGGGAGATCAGGCGAGCACATCCCGTTCGACAGAGAGAAGAGGGAAGCACAAGATCATGCGTGGGGCCAACCGACCGACCCACCTGGCTAGCAATACTCCTCTTTCCAACCACAACAAGACAGGCCACAAACTAAGGCGGTAGTAAAAAAAAAAGGAAAGAAAAGAAAAGAAAAAGAAAAAGAAACCCAACAGAAAACCCCAAATGAGACTCAGTGATGGATTCCTTCAGGCTCCCATGGATCTGCCTGATTCCAGCTCCCAGCTGGGTAACACGAAGCAGCCGAGGCAGCAGTGGTGGTCCAGGAGGGGGCAGAGGTTGCTCTCTCTCACTTGCCCCATCGTCCCTTCACAGGGAGTGCTTGCTCCAAGGTGTAAGGAGCCATCCCTCACTGTAATCTAGCTGGACTATGGTCGCTGTTCAACCTCTGCCCCCTCCCCCTCCCTCCCCCACCCCCAGTCTTTTCAAGACTGGATCAACAAAATTTATTCCAGAGTGGTGAGAAATACCAGCTGTGAAGGTATTTGCTGTACTTGTCCCTGTCACCCCCAAACCAGCAGCAATCCTTGCACATTCAGCCTCTTGAATTTGTTGCCCAGAGAAGCTGTGGCTGCGCCATCCCTGGAAGTGTCCAAGACCAGGCTGGACAGGGCTTGGAGCAACCTGGTCTAGTGGAAGGTGTCCCTGCCCACGGCAGGGGGCTGGAACAGGCCGATCTTTAAGATCCTTTCCAGCCCAAACCATTCTATGATTCACTGACATCATTAAGTCAAAATACACGTAATTTCTAGTGAAGACCCTATGAAAATCTCCCCCTTTGCTTGTTGAAATATTTGCTTTCTCCAAATAGCTGCACCCAACCTCCTCACCCTCTCAGACACTCCAGGACAATGTGCAGCAGATCCTGCCCAATATGGGCCAGGTTGGGCTGTGTTGCCCCCACCCTGCAGCCCTTCAGGAAGCCCCAAGGGTCACATCAACAGTGGGGGCAACAAGCCCACCAAGCCCAGGGCACAGAGCAGCAGCAGCTGCCCCGTGCCCATGGCACTGTCCCACAGTGGTTCCCAGCCTTCACCCAACTGTCCCCAGGACAGCAAACCTCCCACCAAAGGTAAGGGTTGAGGGCTGGGTGCCAGTGTAGAGGGCAGCTGACCATTCTCGAGGCCCCCACAGATCTGCCCTGGCCTTGGGCTGTGCTCAGAAATCTTCCTTACTGTCCAAACCCTTCTGCACAGAGTCCTGCACTGCTGTCCTCAGCATCACCCGCAGCCCCTCTGAGAACCAGCAGCTGCTTCCCATCAGGTCATTCCGAGACAGAAATTCAGCAGCAAAAGAAAAATTTAACCCATGAAGGAAAAGCCCCTTCCAGGCTCAGGAAAATCAAGAGAGGACCCTCTTCAGCAGAATCACATGCTGGAGAGGAGAAATCTCTGGGGAGAGCAGACAAAGGACAAGAGCAGGCCCCACAGGAGGGGAGTTTAAGAGCTTAGAGCACTCCCCCCGCTGGGGATAGCCCACACGCCCCTGTGGCTTCTGTGGGACAGAGGAAATCCTTCCCATGGCACCGTGGGGGAGCGGCCCCAGCCACTGCCAGCTCCCACGGGAGCCCTGTGGTCAGGGCATCACGGCCATCTCTGTGACCACCTCAGCTGAGGCTCTGCCAGGGCCCATCCCCTCTCTAAGGGAGGGCCCAGGGCTGGTGGATGGGGCAGAGCTGAGGCTGCACTTGGGCACTTGCTGTGCAGGGCCCCTGTGCTGCAGCTGCCCCGGGCTGCAGATGTTTGCCAGCAGCAGGTCATGCAAGGGCAGCCACACCATAGGAGGGGTGCAAAAGCATGGCCACACAGAAGTGGAACAGCCCTCACACCTCGCCCTGGTGCTGGGTTAACAGCCAGCCTGGAGCACATTCTGCACCCTGGGGCAGCAGAATGCTAGTCATTCTCAGCTCCTACAGCCAAAAGGCTCAGGCTCCTGCTGGGGGACCACTGGAGAACATCAGGCAGCAGTACAGGGATGTGCCAAGGGCTGTTCTGGAAGCCCTGGGCGCTCTCCTGGAGAGGCAAGGAGCAGAGAGGTGTACAGTCACCAGTACCACATCCAGACCACAGCGCTGACTGCCCCCAGCCACATCTTCACACCTTGTCTCAGCACAGGCCCCATTCAGAGATGACATGGGAGGGTCCCTTGGGTGAGACCTACTACCCTGACCCACACAGGAAGGGCTGGGGCGGCCACAGGGCTCTGAGGGGTCTGCTCGTGGTCCCACCTCCCACACACGCCCGCAGGTCTCAACACTTGCTACTCTTGACAAGGAAAGCCCTTGCCTAGGTCCATTCCCCAAATCCACAGGAAAACTGACAGCCTCACAGGGATGCAACGGACATCTGGGCAAGCTGGTCATGAGGTGGACACACAGAGCACAGGAGGGCATGACTCACAGATGCAGCACTGTCAAGTCTTTGGAGAAACTTGCATGAACACCATCAGTTAATTTGCTTTGTTACTTTTGTGGGGGGGTTTGATTTTTATTTCCATGGTGCATCCAAAGACAAGTTGTCCAGCAGTTTGCTCAGAACCCCTCGGTTTTCAACTCCTAGGATATGTTAAAGAAGAAAGCACTATTTTAATGTTTGTTTTTTTTAAAAAAATAATTAAAATAATTTGCATAGCTAAACTGTTGATCTAAGGCTTCTATGAATGGTGTGGTTATGTTTGACAGACAATGTCCATTAAACAGAGAAAGACACTAGGAAAGCCCCATAACATTTTTTATTGTGTTTCCGTAACACACGCGTGCACACACAACCCTCTCTCTAAAGAAGGGAGTGCCCCTTTGGTGGAGGATGTCAGGACATCCTGCCCTTTCCTATACCTAGGTGGTCCCAGAAAACACCAGTGACTGCAGTTTCCATGGCCTAGGGGTCCCCTACAGGCTACCACCAGCTCCAGAGACATCCAAGGCAGGTGAGCACAGCTCCTGCATGGTGACACCCAGATGTGACATGGAGGTTCCTGGATTTCAAGTGTCCACCCTAGTGCGTGCACACACACAGTCACAGGCTCCAAGTCCAGCTGCACCTGGATATCCCAGTCTGTCCCTAGGAGCCCTGGCTCTGAGGAGAAGCTGGGGTGCTTGCTGGCAGGGCCAGGACCAGGCTCTGTCCTCCTGGGGCTGAGCAGGGGGGCCACTCCCTGCCTGGGGAAAGGCATTGCCCCAGCAAGAGCTCTTTTCCCAGCTCCAAACAGCTCCCAGCTCTCCTCTTCCTCACTGGGAATGAGCACAGGAGGCTTCCACATGTACTCCTCCCCATGACAAGAGGATTCCATCCTCCCTCCAGCTGCTCAGCACCCAGAGCAACTCCTGCTCTGGCAGAATGTCCTGATGTAACACATCCATCTGGTGCCACCTGGGTCAGCCACAGGGCACCTCCACAGTTGGCCCTGCTCCTAGGCTAGACTTTGGTCAACCACCTGCTCCTCCCCACACAGACAACCCAACAAGCAACCACTGCATGATGGAGGCCAGCTTTTTATTTTTTTAATATGGAAATTAATTTAAAAGTAGAAAGAAAGACTCCCCAGACAATAAATACTATGCCTTCATGAAATAAATTAATGTAGAGATTCTGTGCAGGGGAAAGTCTCTCCAGTCACAGATTCAATGACAACTGGCACTGGTCCAGTGTCCCCTCCCCAGCCTTCTCCACTGTCTGGTGCTGCTCAGAAGCAGCAGCAAGCCCACCCACCCCTGGATCTGGTGGGCCACAGCAGGGTGAGACACATGGCCTTCACATAGCCTGGCAGGATATGGGGAAGTCAGGAGGATTCCCCTCTGATGGCCACCAAGACATGTGAGATTGCTCCACTCATCTGGCCTGGCACACAGAGGTGGCATCAGACCCACAGGGCCAACCTACCTTGGACGGGACCCTCCAGAAGGGCCTGGGGGAAGCCTCCACCAGAGCCCTGGCACAGGAACCTGCCTGGAGCCCTCACACTAGTCTCATGTGAATTTGAAGAGGGTGAAAAATTGTGGGGTATTTTCTTCTTTTTTTATCTTTTTTTTTTTTTTTTTTCTTCTTTTATTTGACATCAATCCCCTCCCTCCCTGCCCCAACATACACAATGTAGATGCCTCCCAACTCCCTCCCCATCAAAAACACTTTGTCCCCAACCTCTGGTGGAGTCAGCCCCGGCCCACCCCTCTCGCAGTGAGAGAAGTTCACAGATAAGGCAGTTCATGTGAGAGGGAGCGCGGCCCTGCCAGCAGTCAAGCCCGCGCCTCCAGGCCTGAGAAGGGCAGTGACTCACAACACCAAGCCTCCACAGCCAGACAAGACAGAGAACAGAGACAGACAGACAGACGGAGCGTGGGGGGAGGCACTCCTACAGTTTGCATTGCTGCTTCCCTCCTCCCCGGCTCTTGCTCCCTCGGCTCTCAAAGGTCCACTCTATCCCTCTCCCATCTCCCAGCCCCTAATACAATTCTTATCCTTGACAGCTAAAGAACAACAAAACAAAACGAAAAGAACAAAACCACCCCCACGCCACACCCTTCGCATCCTTCTCCACCCACTGCCATGGCCCAGAGGGAAAATCCTGACTCCCAAAAAGGTCCTGCAACTTTTGCCTCCTGGCGGAGCTGAGACCAAGCAGGAGCTGGGCCTTTTTATTTCCCTGTGATCTCTATGACATCGTCGTCTTTGTCCTCGTCATTAGAGCTGCATCCCACCTCTGGGACCTCCTGGGGTTCAAACTGAGGCACCTGGGACCGAAGGAGGCCCCCAGCCGGGTAGCCCGAGTGAGGGGACACGTAGCCAGGGTAGGCAGATGCCATGCTCCTGGGAAGGCTGCTAGGCAAGATGGGGGCTGGGAAAGGAGCGAACATCCTGGGCTCGGGCAGGAGTGACTGCGTGAAGGGAAGCGAGTAATTGGGCAGCACCCCTGTCAGAGAAGGGTTTAGCATGAATGAGGGGACGCTGGCGGTGGCTGAGGTAGCAGCAGAAGAGCTGGCGGTGCCGGCTGTCAGCAGAGGGTCAGTAGTCACAGGGAACACCAGATGAGGGTCTGGGAGTAAATTGGGCAGCTGGTAATAAGAGGAGCCAGTGCCCATGTACAAGGAGTTTCCTGGCTGGGAGGCAAATGGATGGGTTAGGTTGTGGTTTAAAGAGACAGGAGGCATGGTGAACCCACCAGAGACGGGGTACCCGTGTTCGTACGGCTGCACGGACGATGGCAACTGGCGCTTCTTCTGCTGCCTCCGGGATTGCTCCTCCGGAGCCGACGGTGACGTTGACTTGCGCTTGTTGCCCCGTAAGTCCAACACCGGGTGGGCATCGCCGTGCTGGCTGGTGGCTGGCAGGGCCGAGGACACGGAGGGAGCCATGCAGGGAGCCCCCAGGCGCTGCTCGGCCCCCCGGGCGGCGCCGGGCGCGGTGTCTGTGCGGGCGCTGTGGCCCTGCGCCGCGGTGGTGCTGGGAGAGCTGTGGCGGGACTCGCGCGCGGCCGCCGCCTCTGCGTACTGCTGCAGCTCGCTGATGATCTCGGGGCTGTCGGGGGAGATGGGCCGAGTGAGCTCCTCGGCGCTGGGGAGCTGCGGGGATGAGGCACTGTGTCTGCCATTGCTCGTGGACTCCAGGGAAGAGCTCTGGGAGCCTGCAAACAAGGACATGGGACAGGTGAGAAATACGACCCCAGAGAAAAACCTGCAGGCCAAGAGGCAACAGTGGAAAGGAAGATAGGATTATCTTGGGGATATGGCAGGGTCAGCTCTAAACACAGACATGATGGAATACACCAGGGAACACTGCCCCAGACACTCCAGCAGGAAAGCACACGTGCAAGCCCCACACAGCACCCAGAGGCCCCTACCTGAGGCAGCTGTCCGACGGTCTTCATTGCCCTTTGGCTTCCCAGTGGTCCGTATGGCAAAAATCCGACCGTCGCTGGTCCGGATGTACGTCCCTGGAACAGAGGCAGGACAACTTCATTCAACAACTTCATTACAACTCCAGTCTCAGCTCATGACCTGGATCTATGAGCCTATAAGCTTCCTTGGGCAAGAACAGGACAGCAGTGCTGCACAGGCCCAGTGGAGGGATCCTACCCCCTTCCTCATCCTTCACTTTCACTCTTTCAGCTTTCCTGGACTGGAGATCACCCCCCTCCCAGTGTGCCAGTGGGAAATGTGGAATTTCACACCTGAAACAGTTTGCTCTGGGAGAACCAGAGAATGTTTGGCTGCCTCAGGACTGACAGTGAGTATTGTGAGCAGGAAGAATTGAGCCACAAATTTCAACAGCTCTTCTCAGGGACAGGAGCAGGCACAGCTGCAACAGCCATGCAGCCTCAGCACACCCTGTGCACAGGCTGCCAACAGAGTCACTGCAAACTCTAGACCTCTTTCCCTTCTTGTTTCTTTTTTTCTCAAGGGATTGATTCATGCCTTCACATAATTTTCTTTCCTAATTAGCACTGGCTAGGACCCCATCCACAAATCTTAGCAGGACAGAATTACCTTTTGTCCCTCTGATGATGTGGATGCTCTCACCAGCACTGATTCTTGCTTGCACATCAGTGGATGTGTTAGTACCCGGAATCACAATATCTGGCAGTGGGGAAAAAAACAAAATAGTGCCCATTAAACTACATGGCAACCACATCCAGGAGAGGGCAGGTGCACCACCAGCCCCTTTTTTGCAGTGCAGTTGTCCCTCCTGTGTGCTGTGCTATAAGCAAGCCCTAGGTTTATTTCTACACAGCACAAGAAGGCAGCAGAGGCTCCAAGGAAGCAAAAGCCATGCTGTCCTGGCATAGGATCTCCAGAACCACCAGCAACAGTATTGCAGGTCCTGTCAGGGAAAGTTCACTCCCAACAATCCACCATGTCCACAGTTCTTGTATACCTGCAAGGAAAGTCCTCCAGCACAGAAGAACTACTCAAATGCAGAGAGATATACAGTCTTTGCCTCTGCTGCCCATCTGCCCACAGCCCACGTGGACATCAACAACTCACCCTGATCCTTAGTTCACCATGGGCATCCTCAATTTACCACGGGCATCACGACCCAACCCACTTCAAGCAGTAGCAACTCACCCGTGGTGGTAACAATCTTCTGCACAAAGACACCAGCTCGCTGTAGGTAGTTGATGGGAAAGTTGACAGCAGGGTTGGAACTTGAGGTTGATCCTGCACCGCCCATGGGGACATGCCGGGGCATCATTGGAATGGGGGTGGACTGAACTGGGCGGACACTTGCCACTGGTTTGTCCTCACCCTTGAGGGCTGGTCGCCTAGTGAGAGAGGAGGGAGGAGAGTGCAGCACCCATCCCACAGTGATAAGTATCCTCTGCCCCCTCATTCCATGGGGAGAAGGGAAGGGGCAGGTGCTCACCAGTTCCTCTGGCTAAAGGCAGGGATGCTCGTCAGACTCTGGTCACTGGCTGGGTAATACTGTGCGTAGGACGGCCGGGTGTAGGGGACGGACGCTCGCTTTTCCTCCTCGTAGCTCTTCTTGGCTGCTTTCTTCTCTGCCTTGGTCAGCTTGTGCTCCTTCCGGTCGATCAGCAGTGACTCGTGCTGAAAAGGCTCCTGCAACCCCACAGCACCGCGGTTCTGGCACCCACACACCGCAAGAGGGAACCAGCACACCTCGAACGGCAGCCCACTCCCTGCGGCAGCCTGCCTCCTTCCCAGGCTGGCAGAGCTGGCCATGGCAGAGCACGTGTGGGGCACACCGCTGTGGATGTGACCAAGGCTCATCTTGAAGGGTGACAGTCAGCTAATGCCATCACCTAGCAGCCAAGGCCATCACTTACCACGAGCACACAGCAACACCCAGGAGCTTTGGCCAGGCCAAGAGCACAAGGAGCCTGCCATGATGTCACCCAGCCCCCAGAGCCCCACAGCACCTGGCACAGGCCCATTCTGCAGCATCACCCCACCAGTGACATTCCTGACAGCACAGGCCAGTGCTGCCTGTCCCAGCTTTGGTTTAAAGTCACCCCAGGAAAACAGCTGGCAGCAAGTTGGGATAGTCCACTGACACCTTCCTGCCCAGCACCAAGTTAAAGAAAGGGGTGCCTGACAACCTGCCCCCAAACCTGTACAGGACAGAGGTGTTTCTAAATGAGTGGAAGATATCACAGGGAAGGGCAGGGATCTTTGGGTCCTCTCTAGGGAATTTTCTGCCTATTCCCACCAGCACCTAGGTGCATCCTTCTTGCCACCATGGCCCTGCACACTGCTGAACTCCTCCAGGCCCACTTCTGCCTGTGAGGTTCAGTGCCAGCAAAGAAGCAGACTGGTCTTACCTTGGTGATGAGGTGAGGATACTTGAGACAGGCTAATTGTAGAACAGACTCCTTCATCTTGCTCGGATTGAGGGAGAGCTGAGCAGGGTCAGATTCTTCTTCCACAAAATGCAGCAGGTTCTCCACCTCCCGTCGAGTGAAGTTCAGCACTGGGTTCAGATCATCCACCACCCGATCTGGAAAAGAGAGAGAATGGAGTGAGCCCACAAGGGAAGACATCAGCACTGCTTGCCTGTTGCCCTTCCTACACTTCTGTCTTAAAACAGCTCCCTCCTTGCAATCTACACAATCCTCAGAAGTATTCCGTAAATGTCAGGGCAAGGAGAAAAATCATCATGTTCAGAGCTGAGCCTGTTTGACCAAGTCAGGCTGACAAGTGCCTGTGCTCCAGACTGCACAGCAAAGCTGTGCAGATCACTAAGCTCCTGACAAACAGGAGCACAAAACTAATTATGTAACAAGGCTGTAAACATACACATCCTGGGACAGAACTGCAGCCACATCAGTATGCGTTCTCCCACAAATCCCACCAAAAAGGCTCAAATCAGTAACTATGTACTAAAAACTCAGAAAAGCAGCCACATTCCCTCACTCACAAGAGACTGAATGTTTTCCTTGAACATTCCCTCCTGCACACAGGTCAAATGGGAGCACATGGAGAAAACACCTCTATCCAGGACTCTCTTGGGAGCCAGGCCAGCTAACAGAGGACTCCACCTCAGGTGCACAACAGCAAACTGGGCTGATCATGCTGGGCTGCTGCCTCGGGAGTTTTGAGCAAAGAAGGACACAGAGATCTCTTTGGATCACAACAACCCTCAGCTGCACATTCTATGAGAGCAGCTTGACAACTGGCACAAGACAGAACAGAAAATACTTTTGGTACAAAGGCATGTTAGAACCACAATGAATTAATTATTCTTGGCACCTAAGCAAGCACTATCAGTCAAAGGTACCAATATATGTTTTAATTTAGCTATTTTCCCTCTCTTACTGCAGGAAAAATAAAGATAGAGAGTTATTTAAATAGTAACACCCAGTTTAAGATGAGCAATATCCAGGACAGAGGGGAAAACAGGATGAACAACCCCCTGAGTCTCTGATCTGTTGCAGTAGCCAGAAAGAAGCAGAGGAAGTAAATGGCACAGAAGAGGACTGGCACCACAACCTTGCTGCAGGATGCTGGCTCTACCACCACGAATTTCTTACAGGATCCCATGTCACTGCCAACTCAAACACAGCCCTGGGATAGTGCCTGTCACCTCTTTGCCTGTTTTTCAACCTTAAAAAAAGAAGTTACAAAACCCACAGAAACTTCCAGGAGCTAAGAGGAGAAAGCTGAGAGTGGAACGTTGTGCTCTCCATGCTTACCTGACATGCCCTGCTTGGAGATCTGACGGTCATAGATCTTCTTCTCCAGGGTGTAATCAGAAACCAGTCTGTAGATGTGGCATGGCTTCTTCTGCCCGTAGCGGTACACCCGACACACGGCCTGAGCGTCGTGGCATGGGTTCCAGGAAGCATCAAACACCACCACTCTGTTTGCTCCAATGAGGTTGACACCCAAACACCCAGCACTGGAAAATTAAGGCAAATTTCAAACTGCTGTCAATTTCCAAAACTTCTAGGCAGGGACAGCCATCACAGCCAAGAATCCATAAAGGGTATATGAAAAGTTTCCTCCAGTCAAACTTTAAACCCAAGTTTGGTTTCCAAGACTGTTAAGCTGTTGCAGAGGCCTAAAGCTGAAATCCTACGTCCCTAGGGAATTCAGAAGCAGACGGCATTATCATCTCATGGAGAGCATATTACAAAGGAAGTTAAGATCTGAAAACCCACATGCATCCAGAACATCAGTATGAGTGCCTCCCCCGTGCCCTTCTCCAGCCAACTCACCGTGTGGACAAAAGGAAGAGCCAAACAGAGGTGTTGCTGGGATCATTGAACTGGTTAATCAGCCGTTCCCTTTCTGAGGCAGAGGTGCTGCCATCCAGTCCTGAGGACAGAATTAAAAACACATGTAAAAGCTCTCTATGTTTGGGGGATTTCTATCAGAACAAACCCACTTTCTGAACACTGAGCTTTGAAACTGGTTCCAAATCAATTCAAGTCATGTACTCCAGGATCTCAACTGGACCACTCTGTACCTGTAATATGCCCAAAAAAGCAGGTGCAATGCAGCCAGCCAGGCTGGGACTTGATCAACTGAAAGATCACGTAAACATTACTCAAGGCCAGGCCTGGGAGCACTACAACACATCCAGCCCTTTAAGGCTCTGCTTTAGGCAAGGTGGATAGCAAGCAGGAACAACAGCAACAAAGGCCTCATGTATGCAGGAAGCTCTAGGAATCAAGAGAAAACAAAATTGTAGAGCCTTTGGCAAACCCCCAGAAACTAGGCCCAAGCACAGAGAGTGCTGGTGTAAAGGAGTGCAAAGGGTGTTATGTCTCTGTTCCTGGGCAGCAGCTTGCTTCTGGCAGCTCTGCAAAAATCAGGATCACCATATCCATCACTCTTCTCAGTCCTGGCCTGCAAAGTAGCCACACAAAGCAACAAGCCACATCAGAAAAAGACTTAAAGCTGGGGAAGAAGGGAGAGGAATTCACAGCCTTGAGCAAGCAAAACCATTCCACAGTGATTCTGGTTTCAGAAGCAAGATCTAACAAACAGCCAACAGGAAGCAAAAAGTATCTTTTGCAACTTTAAAAAAGCAGTAGTGTGTAAGTGAGATGTCAAAGATGTCTAATATCTTCTAAGTAAGATGTCAAAAGAGGATTTGGAAATTATTGCTTAGTTGCTATTCAACTGACACTGTCTTCCAAAACAACTGAAGAACAGTCTAAAAGAGATTCATCAGAAAAATGCTTCAGCAGAGCATTTTCACACCCAAAGACAACTAAAAGAAGATGGTGGGCAACTTTCAGGAATTAGTCCTTCACACGATTAAACAGTATCACAACAAAATAGAGGAGGACTGGATGCACTCACTGTAGTAGTTGATGTTTCGGACCCAGTTATGAACCCCTCCATCTGAGCCTGGAGGACTCGGCATCGGTCTCTTTGCCAAAAACTCTTCAATGACAGATAAGGTGGACAAGCTCTGGCTGCAAAACGAAGATCTCTGCTCAGGAAAAAGATCCCCAGCAACAGAAGTGGAGTATCAGAATCCTTACCCAACCATGACAGTGCTGATGGTTGTCAAACCCTGTTTGTGCAGCACACCCCTCACTAGTAAATGTGACAGTGGCAGAAGTATAAAATTCACGGATGAAAATCCACATTAATACAACAAATGAGAAAAGGGGAACCACCACACCATTTATCCTCTGGAAAACCTCCAGTATCAGGAGGATCCCATTACTCCAGTATTTAGTGACTATAGGATCAGTTGGTGATACTCTGCTTACCTGAAGACCAAGATCTTGTCTCCAAGCTTCACACTTTCCTCAATTAGGTGGAAAAGTAACACCATCTTGGGTGAGTTCTCCAGGACTCCCGTCTGGTAATCACACAAGATGTCTTTGGCCTACCAAGAAACGGGAGACTATTACAGGTGGAGTTGCTCATTCCCTGTTTAGTTCAACAACTCTGTCTCAAGGTGAGAGAAATAAATCAAGGCAATGAGGTTATTTACATCCAGTTGTTTGAGGTGACAACATTACTCCCAACTACTGCTGCTACTTCCCATTGCAAAAGTTCCAAATGACAAACTTCTTTGATGAATGAGTGTCCTCTTAACCTCTCATGACTCCTTCATCTCAATAGCTTTCTTCCATCCTTCTAGATTTACCACCATCTTATCTAGATCAAAGTTCACCCTAATACCTTTATTTAGAATAACGAAGTCCACGGCCTTTTTGGAGAGATGAGAACAACATAAGAGTGCTGCCTGCACTTCTACCTCATGAGAGTCACAAACCCCTTCTAGCACCTCACAGATCTGCTTACCAAGATGCTCTGTGGTAAAGAGAACTTAGGAGAAACCGACAACTCAAACAGAAGAGTCTCCTCTTTGCTCTGCTTCAGAAAACTGTCCAAATGAAGAGCTTCCCAGCAGTGACACTCACCCACTCGTAAGTTACGACCTGATTTGCTCTCTCCTGAAAAGGGTTGAAGCCAACACTCTGGAGGAACTTGCTATTAGTAGCTTCTCCAACTGGTGATGCCAAAGCATTACTCTCTGTTTTAACTTTAATTCCCTGAGGCTGGCAGCGGGAATTAGTGTTTGCTGTGCCAAGGTCATCCACATCCAAATCCTGCTCATTTGCCAGATTCTCTTTTTGCAGAGCTTCATACAACACATCTGGATGGTTCCAGATCTGAAGGGATAAAGAAAGGAGGTAGTTAGACCTGCACTGGTCTGCTGCTTACCAATGACTGTGACCTGACAGCCCCCATAGCTATTCTAAGGAAAGAACTAATACTTCTTCTGGGCTCTCATATCTTTAAACATCTCCAATTCTTTCCTTAAGAACAAACCAGGAGGTCACCATGCACCCTACACAGCAGAAAGGCAGAGGAAGCTGCCTGTTTGCACTAAGCAGGTAAGGTTATGGAGTTTAAGGTATCAGTCCAGATTGTTTCAGCTGATGCCAGCAGGTTTCTTGCCCAGTTTGAAAGGGACATTTAACATCCCTGCATCCCACTTCTGGAAGCAAAGACAACAATACTGTTGAACCACTGCAGAGCACTCTGGGGAGAGATGATGTCCCTGGCCAACCACACTTTCACCTCCTCTTTTATTTATATTCCCCTTTCCCCAACACATTAGAATCTTTCTTTGCATCTTCTGCCAAAACCTACCTTACAACAGACACAGAAAGCTTTGAGTGGGTTCAGCCCCAGCCAGCCACTGTTGCCTGCGTCACGGAACCGGTTCATGAACTCCGTGTAAAGGGCCCGCTGGATCTTGGACAGACGTACCAGAATGACATGTTCTTCCTTAGATGGCAGCTGAACCTTCAGCACGTTGTGGCCTCGCCTGTGGAGGAAATAAAAAGAGTCAGATAAATACAGGGAAGAGAATTTCCCAATATGAGCTCCCTGTGGCTGCCTGTAGGGTAAGATTTTGACTTCTTGCCCACCCAGCTGCAGGGAGAAGGACCTCTAAATTGCATGTTTCTCTAATGCATGACACTTCTGAAATACTCTCCCTGCAGCAAAATACCAATTGTAAACACAATTGCAAAGATCTCAAACATTACAATCTTCTAGCACAGGTCACAGAGTTAAGAGGGTGATGAAAGTCCTGTTTTCCATGGTAGCTGAAAAACAGAAATAAGACGTAAAGTCTATTTTCAGCTCTGCCAATGATTAGGACACTCCAGACCAGCATCTTAGAATCATCATCTGAGAAAAAGATGCTGATTTGTTTCCAGAGTGGTGGAGTCACTGTTACTTTTCTTAACAGTTTTACAGAACACTTCCAGATTCCTAGATAAGGATGTCACAAAGCACGCATTCAAATTGGCTATTAAGCCATCAAAATAAACCTGAGGTCACTCGAGAGCAGTTACAGAGTCTGTGGTACCAAAGCAAACCAACTTCACAGTGTGGCAAACAGGGCCAGGGCAGTGAACCTCTCTTTGTACTCAGCTGAGGCCCCACTTTGAATCCTGGGTTCAGTTTTGGGTCCCTCACTACAAGACAGTGAGGTGCTGGAATGTGTCCAGATTCAGGCAACAGAGCTGGAAAGGGTCTGGAGCACAAGTCTGATGAGGAACAGCTGAGGGGGCATAGCCTGGAGAAAAGAAGGCTTTGGGGAGATATCTCTCTCTCTCTCTCTCTCTCCCCACAACTACCTAAAAGTAGGCTATATCCAGGTAGGGAACAGTCTCTTCTCCCAGGTAACAGTGACAGGACAAGAGAAAATGGCCTAATATTGTGCTGTGGGGGGTTTAGATTGGATATTAGAAAAAATATCTTCATGGAAAGGGTGGTCAGAATTGGAACAGGCTGTTCAGGGAAGTAGTGGAGTCACCAGTCCTGGAGGGATTTAAAAGACTCATAGGTGTGGCTCCTGGGGCAAGCTTTAGTGGTGGCTGTGCTGGGTTAATGGCTGGACTTGGTGATCTTACAGGTCTTTTTTAACCTAAATGATTCCATGATTCTATAAGGCAGCAAGATTTAGTTGTACTGCATAAACCCAGCAAACAAGCCAGGTAACTCGTGCTGAAGGAGCTGTTTGCATGGAGCACACCCCTGCATGGAGAACCCCCGTGGACTCACCGCTGCACGAAGCCCTCGAGCAGGCTGTGCAGGACGTGGCTGCGGTAGCGCATCAGCCGCACGTCCTGGGGGGTGCTGTCAATGCACTGCCCGTTCAGGATGGGCCGCTCAAACATGTTGCTGAATTCCTGCCGTGAGCCCAGGAAGTCAGGCCGGACAAAGTCCACCATGCACCAGTACTCGATGAGGTTGTTCTGGAGTGGGTACCCAGTGAGCACCACCCGCCGGCGCGAGCGGATGTTCTTCAGGGCCTGGGACGTGCTGGCATGGCAGTTCTTTATCCGGTGTCCTTCGTCACAAATAACCACATCTGGGCCGGGGCGAGACAAAGCCTTCTCGATCCCTGAGGATAAAGGACATGAAGTGTTAGTTAAGAGATGAATAAGAAAAAGTTCTGGTTTTATAAGATCACCAGCTTCACAAAAGAGAGGTATTTCTGAAAGACAACAAAGAGGTGCAGAGAGCAAGGCTAATTCAGGAGATAACATAGACATTAGTTCTGATTTAGCAAAATGCGGTAATGAGCAAACATAACTGTCCCTTGATTTCTGTTCAATGACCTGCACTGCACCAAGCTAGGTGTCCTGCATCAAATCAGAGTGAAATCTCACACTGACAAGTCCCAGAATTCAGTATACTAGATTCTACACTTATTTGCAGCTCTTAGAAGAAATTAAAGACTCAGTCAAAGCTCAACAACCTTCTGCCTCCAAAGACACAATCCCACCCAGCAAAGTTCTATCATGTTAGTAAACTAAAAGCAAATTATAGGTTGTTTCCCTGTGCTGCCACAGCTGACAGCCAGCTAGACAGCAGGGTCACACTATCCCTCTTGAGGGCTGATTTCCCACCTTTCAGAAGCTCCTGCTGCCGGTCTTCCTCATCCAAGTCAATAATGACAGGGCCAGTTTGTTTCTTTGTTCTCTTCTTCCTGCCAGTGGCAAAGGACTTCTTCAGTGAGAGGAGTCGGTACATCTCGTATCCCATCAGCAGCACACCACCTTCTGTCACCCAGTCATTCACCACCTTTGCACGTGCAGCTGTTGTCCTGCAAAACAACCAAATAAACCCTAAGCTTTACTACAGTTTCAGGTTGAGAAAAAATACCCATTCAATTAATTAAAGCACTTTTCTCACATCAAACCAGATGGAGGTTTACAATGAAATTTCTTTAGGAAACAAACAGATACAGAGGGGGGAAAAAAGCCTTTTATGTGTCATGGATAGCAGGACTGAGAATGACAAATCCTTACAGGAACTAAGGTGACGAAGTTTGTCATGCACAAAAGCATATCAGACTCAAGAGCTCCCTTTTTATAGAGCTGCAGAGTTTGCCTCTGCAAAAACCATTTTCAGAATGAGCTGCCAGTGCACATGGGTGTAATCTTCAAGTTGTTTATCCCCTGATGTCTCCTTCAGTGCTCCTGTCCCCCAGGCTTTGTTCCCTTCCAGCCTGCTCAGAATTGGTTCAGATCAAGACACTGTCTTCACTCAGTCCACCACAGTACATCACATCCTAGCCAACATGGATAAATAAATGGCTGGAGTAGCATCAGCAGATTCAAATATATCCCACCCAGAAGACATCAACAGGTAGGTGCATAGACACAGCCAATGAACTGAGAATTCCCCAGGACCACTGCACTGCCCTGATCCATGCAGGGAAAATGACCCAGAAAGAAGCAGAGGTCCCTGAGCCAAGAGCTCAGAAAAGCTTTTACTGTCACCTACTTGTGTTCATCATTCAGGATATGGACTTTGAAGGTGCGGGGCTGGACCTCTTTGGAGTTATAATCAGCAGGAAGGTTTTCAGGTGCTGGGAGCCACATGTTGAACTCTGCTAGCCAGTTCTGGAGCGTATTCACCTGAAAAAGTTTGCCATGGAAGGATTAAAAACCCAGTTGAGTCACTTGGGATTTTTAAGAGCAAAAACGAGATTAGGGAATGACACCCAGTGTGCCCAGATGGAAGCAGCAGCTCACAGCATGCAAATTCAGGAACGCAGGGAATGATAGAGGGGGAAGAGCAGCAAGGATGTGATAGACCTTAATGAGTGATGGGACACTAATCAACCTTCTCTATGCAAAAAAAGAAGTAGTGTAAGGAAGCCCCTCAGCCAGCCCTTCATATGGCTACTTACAGGTACAATGGCAAGAACAGTCTTTGCCTCTGTGTGCCGAAAAAGTACATCCAAGAAAGAGATGACCTGTATGGTCTTGCCCAGGCCCATGCTATGTGCTAAAATACACCCAAACCCACTGCTGGTTTTAAATCTCTCCAAGGACTCGACCAAGTTGTCATAAAGGAATCGGATCCCACCAATCTAGGCAGAAAAGTAGAAAAAGTATTAGAATGGTGGCAGACAAAAAAGCCCAGGATGGGTATGTATTTACAGAGTGGCAAGTACATGAGGACCATGAAAATGTAAAGGGGATGTTTCAAGTTCACTGAAGTACTCTAATCTCCAGGGAAGGCTCAGAAAATCAGTCTTTTTAGATGCTCACAGAATTTCTTGTGAATATATCAATAAATCAAAATTAATTTGTCTCCAGAGGATCTGAATTGGGGTTGATTCATTTGTTTATAAACATAATTTTATTTTTTAAAAGTTCATCTAAATATACAAAGGTCTGATAATGACAACAGCTGAAGTTCTACAGAGCCTTGGCCTTCTTCTAATTCAGTTTTATCATTTGACTGCCCACAACAGTCACCACCACAACCAGACTGGTCACAGGGCTCACCAAAGAAGTTCTGCTGAGATTCCCAGGCAAGCTAGCCCGAATTAATTGTATTTTCAAGGTTAACAAAGCCTACCTGATGAGGTTTTACTGCATGTGCCAGCTGGGGAGCTAGGAAAATGTCCTCCTCATTTGGTGGATGATTGATGTTGACGATAACTTGCCCCAGAGCATCTGACTGATTTAAGGCATCATTCACATGAGAGCCACTGCTCTCTTCACTGCCATCCTCCTCCCCCTCATTGCCAGAGTCACTGCTGTCCACAATTTGGAGGGCATCATCCTCTCCTGAGCTCAGCTCAATCACTTCTGTAAAGTAACCAAAACAGGAGAGAACAGGGATGAAGTTAACTTGACATCAGGATTTATCATGAATGGAAAAACCTATCAGGAAATAAGGCTACCCCCAGCTTTTGCAATTCCACCATGGCCTAATGATGTATCCTGAACATGCAGGCACAATACAGGCACACATCAGGCCCCTCAGACCAGCACATGAAAGCATCACCTTCACTGGTTTCCAAATGTTTCAGGTAACATTAACTTGGGTTGATCCAAATAGAACATGAGACAGCTTCTAGGAGTGTTTTACATTCTCTTCCATATGTTTTCTTAATTCCCAAGCCCAGACATTAATTTTATCTACTGATGTAATGCCTAAGGATCACCAAGGAGTCTAGTTGAATCCATTTGGGACAAGGGACAAAAAACCACTTCCAGCTGCAGACCTGAATACTTAGATGCTCCTTTTACATGCAGCAAATGGTGCCACATCTCCTGTAAGCATTCTTCAGCAATGCACTGAGCAAAGTTAAGTGCATTTATAAAGCAGAAATAAACACAAGTTCACAAGACGTGACAGGCCATTTTATAAATATCATTTTAGGACTCACAAGCCAAAACTGCCCAAATAATTGGAAACCAATAGGCTTACAAAAATCTGAAGTGATTCACCACTGGAGCATCTGACCAGATGAAAACAGACTTATGGCTGAATAAACAGCATATTGTGAGAAGAGCAGGCTGAGGCAATTGGTCACTAACCATCTTTAATGCTATTTTTTCCTTTAGTATCATCTTCACTGCCACTGCTGGTACTGTCGAGGCAGATCACTTCCTCAGCCAGGACCTGAGGGGGGAGCTGGGTCGCCTCTGCTGTTCTGAAAACGATGTCCTCTACAATCATAAATTACACACAGTAAGTAATTCATAATAATGGGGAAGGAGACAAAACTGTTCAGAAACCAGACAGTATTTCCTTCCACTTTAGCTCCAATAACTTAGTCCTGGAATTTTCCATAACAGACTCTCACTGTCTACAATCCTGCTATGACTCAGCTTCCTGGGTCACACTCTCCTCCATTCTCAATCTGCTGAAACAATAGCCCATTTGCTGATGGCACCCTCTGTTTCAAGCCCTGACTGGGGCACACTGACCATGCAACATGCTAAAGCCCTTTGTTTCTCTATTATTTGGTCTCAGTAAAAGCTGTGTTTCATCCTGCAGAGAAAGTACCAACTGCTGAAGGGATGATAACTGTTCTTTGTTAGTAGTGACACTGTAATAATTAAATCCCACATATCATAAACAACTTTTGCTAATCAAGAGCATTTGTATGCTATTAGTGCTGCCATGTGGGGGAGAGGCTAATAGGGCCAAACAGCACCACTTTAGTGATACAGCAAGCAATGACATTGTTCTGGGACTGAACTCTGCATAAGCTAAAGTGTTTTAAACAGCTCTTATTCCTTCTCCCACATGTAAAAGTGTTTTTAACACTTGCATATAAGGAAGAATATGTATTTCCTCAAGAGGCAAGGCCAACTCAAGGATTCCTTACCCTTGCCCAACATCCAGCTGCACTTCTTTGCCCTTTACATCTTTTGGAGCTGTGCTATAAGCTAAATCACCAAAATGATCCAGATTGGGAAACAATGCAAGGTGACATATTCACCCAAAGACATGAGTGATGCTTAACCATTTATACTGCCTGCAACTCACTGCTTGCTGAAACATGCAAGTAAGGTCAAGGTTATATCACCAACATATGTGCACCCAGTCTATTGTTCCACTATCCCCAGTACCAGACACATGTGTTAACAGACAATTCCTGGGACAAACAGGATCTGGCATTTCTGCCAAATCTGTTGATTTAAGCTCCCATACCAGCTGGAAAGACAAGAGAGCTCTGTTTCAGCATCCCCCTACACACACTTAATATGTGCCAAAATATCTTCAACAAACATTACCTGGCACCTTTCACCAAGCATCCACTGTATCTTGATACAAAACAAGCTCAGAAGTGGAACTGCCTACACTGAACCTACAAGTGGTTTGGAACTGCTATTCCAAGAGTTTATACTTGAAAGTGAAAGTATAGCAGAGAATTAAGAACGTTTGAGGTTGGAAGGACCCTTCAAAGGTCATCTAGTCCAACCCCTCTACACTGAGCAGGGACATTTTCAGCTACATCTGGTTGCTCAAAGCCCAATCCATCCTGATCTTAAATGTTTCCAGGAGAGGGGTATTTATCACATCTCTGCACAACCTGTGCCAGTGTTTCAGCACCCTCATTGTAAAGAAGAACTTTGTATCTAGCCTGAATCTACCTTCCTTTAGATCAAAACCATTACCCCTTTGTCCTATCATGGACAAGCATGGCACTACCTTCTTCATTCAGAATCTATCCTTAAACTCTTGCTTTGGCTGGCATCCCCCAGTGCTTACCAGGAAGAAACTCCAGGGGTACAGTTGGTATGGAGGCTGGATAATCCTTCCGCTGCTGCTCAAGCCGTTTCCTTCTCTCCAACTCTTCCTGCTGGGCTGCCTTTGTCACAGCTTCCAGTTGGTCCTCACGCAACAGCTTTCTGAACACAGGAGCAAACATGATTTGGTTACACTCAATTTCTTCCAAAAACCTGAACACAGCTGCTGCAAAGACGACTGACAAGCTCCAGGTATTCTGTCAGCCACAAAGAGTAGGAACATCATCCCCCAAAAGATACAGGGAAATTCTACAGCTATTACAACACTGTGCTTCCCAACTACAGGTAACACTACTGTCACTCAAGGAAAAGACGAAAGTTTGACAGAAGCAAAGTAATGAAAGGAGGAAAAACCTAAGTGGGTAAGCACATACTTAAACTAGGTTAACAGAGACTCGTTCTTCTGCCTGAAAGGGTGTTTTTTATTGATATGCAGTTTAAAAACACAAAATGCACTAAGACATGCAAAGAAGATATATGCAAAGAAAATGCATCAATTCCTCCACAAAAAGTCACCACCCTGATTCTCTTCTGACAGTATTTTCAGGAGCTAGGATCTCTAATGGTTTTAACAATTGTTTCAAGGCATTCTCTCAAAGCACCTTCCCTTTAAAGGTAATTTTATTTACTTCCAGAAGTTGCTTTACCCCTGCTTCAGTGTCACATGTCCAGTCCTGGAAATGAAGGTGCTTTTGCCAGAGGAGAGGTGCAGTACAAGCAGTGGTAAAATCCAGCTCCCTCAAACTAGCCTTTAAAATCAACCCACACCACACTTCAGGGACATCTCCTTCATCCTAGTGAAGTCTCATTTTCCAAAGCCTATCCAATGCTTATTCCTTCAACTTTAAGAAAATCAATCTGTACAAGCTTACATAGGCACTAAAGACCACCAGCACAGGACATGATAGCCACTTGCTGCCACAGGAATTCCTGCTCCATTAGTTCTCCTCTGAGCTTATAAAATTCCCTTGAGCAGAATTTTCTAATGATTTACCACCTCACAACCTGTCCCAGAATATGTGATGAATTGCACAATCAAACAATTACTGCTTTATAAAATTCAGGTGAAACTGACTTCCAACATTTCAGTCATAGCATCAGCATTCCTGTCAACAAGTACCCAGGATAGTATAGGAAAGGACTGTATTTTAGGCTGTTTGCAATAGGATTCACCTCAGCAAATATCTGAAACTGGTATTTACTTAATGGTGTTACTGTTTTTTAATTACATCTCTCAAAAGATAGCAGCAATTACACAATTTTTGCAATATATTCCATAACCAAATATTCAGTCTTCTGAAATACCAAACAAGACTGCACCCACATGCAGCACTCCAGTCTGAAATCACTCTACTCCCACTGGTGAAATACTAAGGTTTTGGAAAAGAAAAACCATCTGGTTTGCCAGCAGTGGCACAACGTAGCTCAGAAGCAAAGCGCAGAGATTCTGTTTTCACCACCATATGTGACCTGAGCTCTTTCTGTCCTGCTGCTGCTGCTTACCTTATGTTCCTCCGCATGTGAGACGGTTTCTGAGCCCTCTTCTTTTTGGTGTCCTCAGAGGCCAGGCTCTTGTGCTGGTTCTGCAAGAGTTGCTCTGCCCGCTCGCTCTGAGATGAGGTAGTTGAAGTCGAGCGCTGCCATTCTCCATCCTCCGCATGCTCCGCGTGGTCACCGCTGAACACGGCATCCTGGGGTTGGTCTGCAAGGGGCAGAACACGACATGGCAACAGCTGGCCCAGGCTGGCAGCTGGCTGTTCCATGAGCATTCAGCAGCATTTGAGGCAAACAAGAACTGACAAGCCCTACTCTCACTCATTTGCAAGCATGTCACTCTGAGAGTCAAAACTGGGGTCCTTCCTGACAGTCAAAGAGAGTTAAAAAGTTTTACACTGAAGGATCTGTCTCTAGTGAAAGCCAAGACTAACACCCCTCAACACAGCCCAAAAGTGTCCTGACAAGAAAACAAGGCAAAATTATTTAGGTCTATGTGGAGCACTTGCTACTATCCCAAGAGTCTGTTTTTCTGTTTTTCTATAAGCTCTGATTAAAATAAGGAACTTGAATCTCTTTTTCTGTTTCACATCATTCAAGTAGGGCAGAAATTTCCATCTATATGACACCTGTGTAACTATCTCCCAAGTCAACAGAATACAGTATGTAAAAGGTTATCTGGTTCAAACACTGGGTCATGGTTCAGCAGGAAGCTCAGTGGTTTCAGCACCAGGCATCACTCATGGTTTAAATGGTGATTTCCAACAAGCTTTTTGTCAAACAAAATTTAAGTGGCAATACTCTTTCTACATTATAAATCACATGCATTCCTTTTTTCTCTTCATTCTCCTATTTTCAGACTTCCCTTTGTGCCTGATTCCACTCTTAAAGCACAATGTGAAATGACACCTTGTTCTATGTAACACTTAGCTCTTCAACAGGCTGCCAGTGACCAAGCTAATGTTTCCAGAGCAAAGAAAGGAAATGTTTCTGTTCAAAAGCTTCCCTTGAAGCAAACTGTTTCTGACAAGTGTTGTAATAGCTTCTTTGAAGCATTTTGTCCCCTTGTGTCAGGCAAAGAGATACTCTGAACTTCATCTTGTAATCAGCTTTCTTGCTTACATTGTGTATCTGAGCTAATGACTGAACTGAATGACACATAGACAGAACTTTGAAGGAAAGAAGACATCAGTGCAGAGGAATGTGGCAGACGAAGTAATACAGAACCAACAAGCATCACATTGTGACTCTGAGGGATCTGGAGACAGAGAGCATTCCTTCTCAAAATGCTGGGAGCTTAAATGAAGGATGCTTCAGTACAGCACATTGCACCTACAGCTGTCATGTTGATATGCCCATTAAATTAACCTCATCTCCAGTATCACATCTTAAAATTGAGATGACAACAAGCAGATTCACACCTTGCTCAAAAGCACCAACTTTGCAAACTTCCTCTTCAGACATCCCACCAGACCCACCCCAGCAAGTCTACGTCAGAACACATTTAGGACTTCAGCCCACCATGGACCAGTACCAGCAGAGCAGCTCAAACATTTCTGTGAATATCTATCTCTGCAAGCCCTACCCATACTGGAAAACCAGGTATCCACAGCTTACAGGATGGAACAGATCTCATGATGAATGAAAGGAGAGTTATGCATATGAAGATAAAGGCAAAGGGGTTCACTGCTACAAGCACAGCAGTTCTACCACAGCCAAAGTCTTGGAGCCCTGTCCTCCCACCATGCCTCTTTAGACTTACAAGCTCAGATTATCAAGCATCAGCTCATTTGCAGACAGAGAATTGTGCTGGGAATAAACCCAGATTCTCAGGCTTCCCAGACAACAACTCTGCTATTTGAGCTATAGACACATTTTTAGTCACATTACCTGCAATTCTTCAGCACTGTTTCCTTCCCCCCACCCCTCTTGACTCCTGGTTATATAACTAGATCAAAAGATTGGATGAAATAGGGCAAAGGGAAGCAGGGAGGCTGCACACGTGATCACATGCTCCGGGATGAGTCATTAAACCGGAGACAAACACTGCCATGGTTACACTGCTGCCATCTCACCCTGGGCCCGGAGGACCTTGACAAGGCACCAGAGAGCACAAAGCCATGCTTGTTTGGAATAGGAAGCACTTCCCTTCCCACATTCCAGCAATTGCCCACATCACCTCCTCCAGCAGCCACCCTGTCACCTGTACTGTGCAAGGCAAGGGTGTCTTCAGAAGGGTGATAACAGCAAAACCTAAGGGCTCAGGAGCCCAAATTATTAAGGCTCCTCTATGTTTTCAGATGTGTTGGCCAATCCCTATGTAGACTCATTCCATTTCTGCATTTTACCTTTTCTTTCCTCTTAATGATATGTAATACGATCTCTGGTGAAACCTACACACAGCTGGATCAGATAGAGTTTTAAAAATATAATTCTCATCTGACCAGGAGCCTGAAGCCCAAAATTTGATGACAAATTTGGTCCTGCACTGACTACAAGCCCTTATCCACCACAGCCACATCTGCTCAGGCTGGTGTTTGTCCTGTCAATATAAGTTCTGAGGTGAGGAACACAATCTGTGCCTCAGCCCACATCCCTGACACATATGCATCAAGAGAGCTCTTCCACACTAGTGACAGCTCCAAACATCTCACTGATTCAACTGCAGTGGGATTCAGGGGACAGACGGCTTCTCAAAGGCTGCTCTTATCCTTGCCACCACCAGGAATAAAGCTTTTCACAAAGTTAAGCTAACACAATGTTAAAATCAGAAGTCTAACCTTGCAACAGCTCCCACCACACCTGTGGCATGAGCTGGCAGTTACAAGCAGGAATTGTTTTGCTGCTGCTTTGTATTAAACGTGATCATGTGCACAGCCTAAACCTAGCCTAGATGAAAAGTGTGGCTCTCTGCTGCAGGCATGTGGCTGCTCTCCAATACAGTGAGCTCCAAGCTGTGTAAATGGGACCCACACTGGGACAGAAACACATTAAGAAACAATAACTACACACATGAACACCTATTTTGTATAAGAACAGGTCTGATCTTTGGGTTGGAAGGAGTGTGGGAAGAGACTCGTTGAACAAGTCCCATCAGGTAATCAATGGAATAATCCTGCCCCAATTTTGCCAAACCTACAACAGAAACGCAATTACGGTTTTGTAACAGGAGCTCAACACACTACTCTGACATGGTTATACAAGTAGCTTTTTACACAACACAAAAACATTCATCAGCCACGTTTGCATGTTGACAACTCTCTGATCATGCTGGAGCTGCTGTGCACTCTAGGAAGACCTAGGCATTTATCCACGTTGCCTACTTGAGAAGAGCATTGCCACCAGCCAGAGGGTGACAACCCAGCACAGCAAGATGAGCCACATCACAAAAAGCAGGCCCAGGTCTGCCTAGCAGAAGACAGGTGTGGTTGTTGGCAAGGTGTAAATCCGTCCCATGGTTACATACTGTGGGCACCAAAAATCATCTGGTTCACACCAGCTTTGTTCCATGTTTTGCACTGTCCTCACCCCATCTAAAAAGAGGATCTCCCAAAGGAAGTGGGGGTAGCATCAATGCAGCTGCTCCTTCAGGTGGATTATAGCTCTCTGAGAAATCTCCAAACAGTTCCCAGTGGTTATGGACACCTGCACACACCCAGGTACTCTGTCCTGCAAGGTACCCTGAATACCAAGAGGGGAACAACTATCCTTTCTCATGTACTTTAGAGGTGTGAAATGTGCCTGCACTCTCAAAACCCAACAGACCTAGTTACAGCACAGCTCTGGTTTGTGCTGCAGGCCAGAGGTTGCCAGTCTTTTTTGCTCAATAAGCAGCAGCAAGCATCGTCCTCAGATGTACATACAAACAGGGGGAGGTGTTTGGTTTCTCGACCAACACTTGCATGTCACAGTATTACAGTTTAGAAGTCTCAGTAAGAGAGTCGTGACTGCTCCGTGTAACGCTGCTTCAGATGCTCCCTACGTGGTGTGACTGCCAGAGCTGTCCCCAAACACTGCACACAGCTGTGACTCATGATGTGTAACACAGCAGAAGATTTGTCCTGCAGTCAGGCACCTCCTGCTGCAGCCAAGCTCACCTCATCACCTCCTTCTCAAACTTCTGTTACAATAGCACAGGATTCAGCCTGGAGAATATTCTCTAGATCATCGATTCAGCAGTGAATTGCTCTCAACACAGCCTGCTCTGCAAAATGGCTCGGGTTGCTGCAAAGTGTCATGAAGCAACAGGTTGTTTTGAGGTGTGACATTTGTGTAACTAACACTGTCTCCTGACATCAAGGTAAGTGAAAAACAGTGTTGAGCCAATCTGTGCTCCAAGGCAGACTGCAGTAAGTCCAAGTGTCTGTGCATCCACAGTTTGGCTCTAGCAACAGTCAGCACTCATAGGAGTACAGACATTCCCATTCAGAATATCTGAGAGTCTCCTAACCGAGGTTGCTGCATAAGAAGATCCAAGAGACCCCTCCGTGGACAAACTACTGTGTAAGTTGGTGACTTCCTTGCCTGCTCAGTTACTAGCCACTGGTATGTATACCTCCTCCTGGGAGACCAGTTTCATTGTGATGGTAACTCCAATGACTCCAGAAAAGACATAGCACTGAAAATCAGACACTTGTTTATTTCTAAAATCATTTCACTACAGAAACCCAGGATACCAAATAGGACGATTTTGCTGAGTATTTGGGCATTTTTTTTTTTTTATCCTAAGGACAAGGATGCGCATGCATGGTGAGGAAGGTAGTTGCATGCAGGGCAGCGAGCAGTTAATTCTTACTTTGGGAGCTTTCTTTAGTCCTGCACAAATAACAAAGAGCAGTTAAATATTACTGCAGGCCTTCTGGGAACTTCTATGCAGTTTGTAGGCAAAAGCCTGTCAGAGACTAGCTAATACTAGCTAGTGCTACTACAGCCGGTACTGAGCTGTCAAAGCAGGAATGGGAGGAGCACTGAGGGATGGCACAAGAAAGTCTAATTGCACAGTTCCAGCTGCAACTCAGTCCCTGACACACTGAACTACAACTGGAGTGCCAAAGGCTGGAGGAGAAACTGCAGAGCATGCCTGACTGCAAAGGCTCTGACAGCCTAGAAGACGCTCTGTGGGGTTATGTGATGTTTCCCCAGCGTGCTGGGTAGGTGATGCCAGAGTGCAGCTGTACCTGGCACATGAAGAACAGCGGCTCTCTAACTGCAGCACAGCAATCAACTCGGGGGCTGGCAACAGCCAGAGTCCTCTGGCTCATCCTGTATCCAGCTGTGCAATAGAAATGAAATACTTTCAGAATATTCTTTGTATGCAACTGGTGCAGCTGTTGCGTGGATGCCATGCAAGAAGGGAGAAGGGGTGTCTGCACAGAGCACCTCTCACAGAGGTGGCATTATGTGAAAACACTTGAGCACCACAAGGCTGGGCTGGAGGCAGGAAATTCCTTGTGAAAACTTTCAAGTATAGTGTAAGTGAAAGTAAGGGAAAAGCTCAGACTCACTTCCTCCAGGGTTTACCTGTTGCGACACTCAGGAGAGGCACAAAGCCGGCACACATCAACACCTGGTTGTTCCCACCCAAAGCACTGGGAAAGCCACCCCAGAGGGGTCAGAGCGGGACAGAGCAGGGCGCAGCCCCGCCGGGAACTCGGGGCTCTCCGCGGCAGCCGCTGGCAGGGCAGCTAATTAGCAACAAGACTTTGTTCTCCTCGGAAAATAATCGGGCTCAGTCTTCGACGGCAGGACGCCCCTCCCAGCCAGCAGCGCTTAACAAAGCCCTAATTATGTAAGTATTATATAACCCGGCACACCTGCCCCCCCGCGCCGGCCGCGGCACCCGCGCCCGGCCGCCCCTCGGCCCTCTCCGGTCACCAGCAGCTGCCAGCGCGACAGCCGGGACCAGCCTTTTGTCCGCCTGTCCACACCGGACCACCACGGCTGTGGGAGCTCCCAGCCGGGCACTGCGCCCCGGCCAAGCGGGCAGCGGGAGCTGCAGCCCCGGCCCGGGCTGGCCCCGCCTGGCTCCGCTGAGCACAGCAGGGACCGAGTCCCGACACTGCTCCGGGCCCAGCGCTGCTGCCATGCCTGCTGTCCTGCTGAGTCACAGCCGCGGTACTGCCAGGCACAAAGGCGTCCTTCGGGCTGAGCTGCTCCCAGGGGAAGCTTCCCTCACCTGTCAAAAAGCACGTACATCTTCACTCCCCTTGCTGATTTATCTAGGAGTTAACCACCCCAGTCTGTCGTTCATACTTGTCACTGTAACCAGACACAGAGTCTGTCATGTTGGTATAACAAAGAGCACTGCTTGAAGTCTGAGTAATATGTTTTTCATTTCTCTAAGTATTAGTAAAGCGATCACTCGCTGTGGGCTCAGGACACCTACATGAAATCTGCAGATTGCTGGTGAGGGATGGCAGGCTGCCTCTGTCCCCAAAGCAGGACCAGAGGATGGAGGGAAGAGATGAGCTCTAAAGGAAAAGCCACCAGCACTGACTCTGTGGGCCAGAGCATGAGGAGGGAGCCAGACCCTAAGCACACACAAGTCAAACCCATCTCCAGTCTCCTTTGGCAAGAAGTAAGCCCTAATCAATGGAAACCTTTAAAAGATAAATTACAAGGCAGCACTGCCCTTCTTTTTTCCTTCAGATATCTTTCAGCGTATCAGTTGCTGATGAGGTTATGCTGCAGAATAAAACTTTCCCGGCCTGAAGGAATCCTTCAGGAACAAAAGACAGCAGAATTGAAGGGCAGGAGCAAGGAATACACCACCCAGAAACCAAAGGGAAAGGAAGCAGCCAAGAAGTGCCGAGAGGAAAACTGGAGTATCAAACAGCCAACTTTGGTGACAGGCGATATATCTTCTAACCCTGGGATTATGCAAGCAGAACCAGGCCCCAAATACCCAAGAGATCTTGTTCTGGCTGGGCCTCAATGCTGCGGACGCTGAGACCCGGGTTACATAAACACCAAAGAGCACTTATATAACTGTTGTATGGCACAGGCTCGCAGCCTCTGGCACCCCATTGCCACTGGAGTGTGGCAGGTACCTGCTCTGGCACCCAGCCCGTCCAGGACCTCCTCTTGTCCCTGCACAAGCCCCTGGATGCAACCTAGGTGAAGTGCCCATCAGGTCGTCCTCCCTTTCACAGGCACCACAGGCTCATGGTTACTCTGGAGCACTGGGCAATCATATGTCCATTTCCAGCTCCAATAGGCTCAAAAGAGGGTTGTGAAATTTCAAATCAAGCATTTTCATAGTGCTTTGATTCAGCAACACCTGGAGAGATACAGAATGCTGCTACCTGCCATCCACCTTCTAGATAAGTAATCAAAACTACTTTTCTTGATTAAAGTCCTCAGACCTAAAATGCTCTCTCCTGCCATGTCCTCTCTCTTTTGCAGACACTGTGGGCATTAGTGAAGACAGGGAAACAAAAACAGGAAAGGCACCCACTAAGGTAGAGAGGGAAGCAGGGATCAGTCCCATTTGTTCTTTAGCCAGGGGTGTGTGAGAGCAATGAGTTACATAAAACTACTGCTGTGGAGTCAGGAAGTGTTTCAGGCTGAGTGCTGGAAGTTTTCAACAAGCTGTGCGCAGGAGGGAACTGAAACCTCCCCTTTTCTAGTTATCCCAGTTAACTAGTAACCCAGAATAGAGTTTTGTCAGCCAGATTACGAAAATTACCATGGGGATCTAAACCACAAGTAACCGGATTTAACCTTATTTATTTTCACAACAGTTCAACTCTTTTTAAAAAAAGAGAAATATGATCTAATTTATTGTGGTGTGACTAAATATTGATTTAGGTAACAATGATAAATTTCCCCTTTCCAGCTTCAGAAAATAGATGCGTATGGGGGCTTGACACATTCCAAGCACAGTGAATCCAGCTGGCTGCTACCATGACTCTTCTAGGGATAAATTTCAGGGACTAAGAAAAGAGGACGAGTAGGGGAGCAAGCATTCTG
The DNA here is from genome assembly GCA_013397375.1 of Toxostoma redivivum. Lineage (NCBI taxonomy): Eukaryota > Metazoa > Chordata > Aves > Passeriformes > Mimidae > Toxostoma > Toxostoma redivivum. The sequence goes on from VXBI01014248.1 coordinate 651,805, forward strand.
CATTATGCAATGATTACATAAGCATTAATTTACACTAGGTAGCTGGGAGTTGTAGCTTTATACCAGCATACCCTCACAGCAATGAGAAATAATAAAGAAGGGATTATTGCTGCCACACACTTCCAAGGCCACCAAAATGGCAAACAAACAACAAGCACCAGCTGAACTTTAATCTCTGCCTCAAGATCACACCACAGCTTTGTCAGGACCTGCTAACAAGGACAGGGAGAAGACAGGTGACACTCACTCTTAATTTAAAAGAGCAGCACGGGAAATAATCCCAACACAAGGCATCTTCCAGCATCTGAGTCCTCCTTTGTTCTTGCTCCTGATGGCAATGGTGTAAGAGAGGAGTGATTTCAAAATTATAATAGTATCATTTGTACCCTAGTCAGTGTCAAAGGCCACGATGAGCTCCTCACAGTAACCTGTGAGACATCCTCCTGTCCATCTTGCAGAGGAGGAAACTAAGAGCAATCAGGTAGGCACCAGTGCTGAGTAACTCAAGCTATTGGCTTCCTGTGCTATGCTCTAACCAAAAATTCTCTTTCTTCTCCTCAAATATAATTTCCTACTTGAAAAAAAACAAAACACAGGTATGGATTTTTTTTTTTTTAGAACTGTAACAAAGCACAGAACTTCAGCTACATTCCCTTTTTCTGCCTCAGTCTCTCAAATAATTTCAGAGGAATTTTTAAGGACTCTGTTTAATGAGGGAGGCATCACTTAGGAGAAAAATTCAAATTGTTGAGTTTGAGCCTGTGTGCCACTGCATTCCACTGGCACTTCTCCCATCGACTGCAGCCAGAAAAGTGACCGAGAGCACTGGATAAAGTTAATAAGACCAGGATGGAACACCATGGCTGAAAGAACAATCTGTTTCTAGTTTTCCTTTCCAAAGTATTGGTGCTGCTAAAGGAGTTTGACAGAAGGCTGCAAAGTTGTTTGTGGCAATCAGACTCACGCAAATTGAAGTCACAATGTCACAAGAACCCCTCCACCCAAAATACCCAACACCCTAAAAGCTAAGCACATTACAGCCTGGAAAAGGAGCAGACACCTGTTCCTTCGTTAGGTTGCTAAAATGACAATTACCTCTATGGTCAAAAAAGAAATATATGTGTATATCAGGAGGAAACAGGGATCTTTACATAAAAGACATTTTTCTTGCAGGACAACAGGGGGATAGGTAGCGTGCTGCAACAAACCTTGATTTACTAGCTGGTGGGTGCTACCATAAAATAATTAAAATTTGTTCTAATTTTCCAGAAACATTTTTAAAATAACGAAAAGGTATCACAGTGCTGCATATACAGGTGCTTGCTACTTTGAAGACCCCAAAGAAGTGCTCAGGCACCTGAAGTGAGGAAAAGCCATATAAACCAGAGAGGAAAAGAAACATTGCTCAGTGGTTGAAGCACAAAACCAGGGAAGAACATGATGTGTAAGTTCTGCACAGACTCACTCAGTGACCTTGTACAGTTTATCATCTCTCTTGGGACAGGAGGGTTGTGCAGAAATGTGGAGACTCCTGGATCCACCAGCCAGAACAGAACCTCATTAGATCAGTTTAAAAAGCTTCCTCAAAGAGAGAGAATTTTCTGCTGCCAGAGACTTTGGTAGGGACTGTGACAAACCGTGCCCCAGACTTTACAACTTGACGAGTACAAGGAGGAATTAATTTGCACTTTTGCTCTTTTGTACAAATACCTTTCCACCCAAAATTTTTGAAAGACCTCTAACCTTGTATTTTCCCTCCATCTATGACCTACAGTCTCACTTCCAAAAGCATCTTTCCCTCCCTGTCTTCTCTTTTTATACGTATTATCTAGACTAAGTTACATAAGCCACTTGTATCATCACCCAGATTCCTCATTTATCTAAACTCATTTTCTACTGTAATTCCTTTCTTTTCTCAGTTCACACGCTCCCAGAATTAGCTTCTTTGTCCTGCCAATACAACCAGAGAAATAAGATGGATTTTTTTTTCTAGAACCCCCCTCTTCCCACTAATGTGTAACAAATATTGCATGGCTTATTTCTATAAAAACTCCTCATGACAACCACATTGCACTTCTGTAAAAAGCCAGGAATCCAGAGCTGGAACTCCTGGAGATCATTTTTGATCAGTCTGTTAGGTTCATAGCATGACTTTGGAATTATTTGCCACATGAACAACATGCAAGAAGCTTGCAAAATACCTCATCTCAAAGTAAGAAGTTAAATTACAAATTTAGAAAGTTCTTCAAATCTGAACAAAGTTTTTTCTCCAACACACAACATCCTCCCACCAGCAAACAAATTAAGTGGCAGTTATCCCCAAACTGTAAATTCCTGTTAGGATTTCACCAGCATCTTCCATTTGATAGGGGGAAAACAGCCAAGTAGCTTTTAGTCTCTTAGGTACTAATTAGGGGATCTGGAGCAAGCACCAACAGCTCTGTCTGGTGCCCAGAGTGCTGCCCGGTCAGCAAGTCACCAAGTATTTCACTGACAAAAGAAGCTCTTGAAACTCTTATCAAGTAGGATGTTGCAGGGAAAGTATACACACAAAGTGAAAGGGGGTGGGGGAGAGGACAGTGAATATAAAATGATATTGCTATTAACAACTGCCTCCTCTCTTGGAATAAAAACTTTTGCAGCATTACAACACAACAGCAGTAGAAACATTAACAGCCAGACCCAGAATGTCACATCACCAAAGACTTCTGAATTATAGGCACAAAGGAAGAGTGAGATTCCTTCTCATGTCCTCTCCATCAGGCTAACAAGCACTGCAAGGCTGTGAAATTTCAACCTCTTCCATCCCTGGCTGGTAGGGAGCACATTAAAACCTGAGACCTACAGAAAAGCCTTGGTTCCTGAAGCGTTTTACTAGCCACTAAGTGGGGTGCTCCAGCCCAGGGGTGGGAAAATGAATGGCCTGTAACAAGAAAGCAAGAGGGAAAAGAAAACAAGGGAGTAAAAGAAAAATAAACCCACAAAATCCCCCACCTGTGTCCTACCTGGAAACTGCTGAGACTCATCCAAGAGTAGCATGCTGCTCAGTGCACCGAGGCAAGCTCTCTGCCTGCACACTTGTTCAACGTGGCCTCGCACTCTCAGCTCTTCTGCTATTCTTGTCTCAGGGTCTTCAGGACAAAAGTTTCCAGTCACTCCTGACAACTCCTTATCTCTGCCCACAGCCCAGCAAGCACTAAATCCACTCTCACTGGCTGTTCAGTTCGCAGGCAGGAAAAGACTCCTGATAACACAGTCCAGGGTATAGGCAGGGAAACCTGAACTAAAAGTTTCTGAAAATAACTTTGGTAAATAGCTCCTAGTGCTTGAATCCACCCAGCTGGTGTGACGAGAAGCAGTACGTATATATCCTCCCTGCACCCAGCCGAGACAGACCAGGGTCAGTGTTATATAACTAGTTAAATATGCCTCGTGTTCAGCCTAAATAAAAATTGTCACTATCTCCTCCTCTGCTTGGAGAGTCAAACAGCACAGCCCTGCCCGAGGTAGCTGCTGCTCCACTGGGGACCGATGCCTGGAGCTGTGCTGCCGGGACAGTTTGGCTTCCTTATGTGCTCCCCATCAGCAGGAGCAATCTCAGTTATGCCTGGGAAAAGAGTTTTAGAAGAGAGAAGAGGAGCAGGGAGGCTGAGTGGGTGTGTACGGGGGAGGTCTCTCTCCTCTGGAGCAGCAGAGCTGCACGCCGTACGGATCAGATCCCATTCACTCAGCCTGTGATCCAGTTCAACTAGTGGCAGAGAGCAAGACTGAGAATAAAATAAAAATCCTTACATAACCGTTCAGGCTCCGGTGGGGCCCCGCGCAAGGGGAATCCCAACAGACAACAGGACGCTCAGAGCAGGGGACACGCAGCACCGTAACTCTGCTTCGAGTTCAGAGCACGTAAGGAAAAGTGGGTGGGAAGGAGATGCAAAAAAGGAGTACAGTTGTTCAGGCTTTGAAAACAACTGTGATTTTATGAGCTATTTGCATGATGCCTGCTAATTTGCAAGAAACCTGGACAGCTGAGACTGAAACTTGAGCAATTTGATGGCGCTGGTAACCTGTTTGCACAATAACAGGTGGAAGAGCATCCAATGAGCAGCTTGTAGACCACTGCAAGTTTTTTAGTTTTCAGGAAAGAGCTTGTCGGAATTTGTGGAGTGGGAGATTACTTTAAGTGAGCTTTTGTCCCAGTCTTCATCTGCACCAGGACAGGCACAAGAGAGAATAAACAAGTACAGAATAAGTCCTTTAAAGCTGTGGTTGAACCTCATCCTGCCTAACCTCCTGCAGTGTTACAGAGACTTCATCCATGCCCAATTCCCTTCACAGACATATCTAATGCCAGTAATAAACAGCAAGCCTGGGCTGAGAGACACGTAATGAAATGAGCTCGCTGGTAGTGAGCATTTGTCCATGTAACAAAGTCAGCTGTTTATTGAAACAACTGTTGAGGGAGTGCTGGGAAAACCAGGACATGCACAAGAAACCCAAAGCAGGTGGTGTCTGAACAGCCCCAGCACAGACCTGCAGGACTCCAGGACAATGAGCTGCACTCACAAAAGCAAAAGCCGATCTAAAGGTCTGCAAGCATAGCCAGGGCAGAGCCCAGTTCGCCTTTGTGTGACTCCAGCCATTTTAATTTGACCTTTTATTTGAGAGGGTAGCAGGGCACTGCAACTGCTTGCTGCCATCAAAACACTCTCAGTGCTTCAGGGTACATCATAACTTTGAAACAAATCCAAGATGGTTTTTCATAATTAGAACTACATAAATTTTACAAAAAACCAAAAACAAACAAAAAACCCCAAAACAAACAAAGAAAAAAACCCTATATTACAATTAAGACACTCAGTTACAAGACAGCCTTTCACCTATATCACAGATTCAGACAGCCTGGCTGGCACACAATGTTTATCAATGAGGAAAAGAAGACAAATATATTAAAGAAGTGCATAGCCAAGGATCTTGTAACAGGCCTTAAAAGGACTTTGTAGGGTTGGAATAAATAAGCAAACATGACCTCAGCATCTGACCTAACAGATTTATGAAACTGGAAAGCAAGATTTAAAAACAAGTACTGGGTAAATAAGACTGGGTATTTGCAAAGCATGCAGTGCTGGTTTTGCCTGGGAGAGTTAATTTTTTTCATAGCAGCTAGTATGGGGCTATGCTTTGGATGTGTGTTGGAAATAGAGTTGATAACAGAGATGTTTTTGCTATTGGTGAGCAGGGCTAACACAGAGTCAAGGCTTTTCTGCTTCTGACGCTGCCCCACCAGTGAGGAAGCTGGGGATGTACAAGGAGTTAGGAGGGGACACATCTGGGACAGCTGACCCCAAGTGGCCCCAGGGATATCGCAGCCCCTATGGTGTCCTGCTCAGCATACAGAGCTGGGGAAAGGAGGAGGAGGAGAGGGGGAATGTCCAGAATGATGGTGTTTGTCTTCTCAAGTCACTGTTACTGTGATGCTTTCTTGGGGATGGCTGAACACCTGCCTGCCCATGGGAAGGAGTTGATGAATTCCTTGATCTGCTTTGGTGTTAAACTATCTTTATCTCAACCCACAAACTTCATAACTTTTACCCTTCCAATTCTCTCCTCCATCCCACTAGGGCATACTGAGTGGCTGTGTGGGTCTGAGCTGCCAGCTGAGGTTAAACCACAACACATCCATATAACAGTAGTCAAGCATGAGAAAAATGGAAGTTCTATACACTGGGGGAAAAGGAAACCTATACCCGTCCTTCTGCACACAGCAATAAAAAGGAATTTTCTTCTTCACCTTAGTGTGCAAAATGGAAAAGGAATTTTTCTGCCTCTTCTACTCACAACAGCCTTCTGGCGAGGCTACCACTGTTAGCCAGAATAAATACATATTCACACAACCAAGAATTAGATCTGCCTGAAACAGTCAGTTTATAAAATGATCTCCTCATGGAAGGTAATCTTGTTACAGGTAAGTCCATTTACTGAATAGCTTTTCCATGAGGCCAGTCTTACCAGTAAGGAACAAAGTTCTCCCTCCACTACTGGGTCTGAAATCTTACCCAGCTGTCACACATCACCTTCCTCATCTCAAACCACAAGCTCTTTGCAATTGTACAAACTGCTATACGGCACAAGAGGCTTCTCAAAAAGCTTTTGTAATGTGAGAGATTCCCTTGCTAATAATTTGGATTACCTGTTAAAAAAACCCAAACAACACTATGAACTTTGTGTTTTCATACCTGAACTGTAAAGTGTTTCAGGACACTAGTTCCTCTATATAGCAAAGAACATTATAAAACTGAAGTCAGTTTGAAATTTCAACAAAATGTCCCAAAACATGCACTCCCTTCAAGGTGGAGTAGCTCCTTCCCCAGTCCCATGCCTGTTGTCCACCTTGAACCTCTCAACCCCTGCTCCACAGGCTGAGCACCTCCATGACTGCTCAAGACTGACCTGATCCAAGCCCAGTGAGGACAGCATCAGAGAGAAGCACCAGACCAATGATGTGCCATCCCTGCAAGCTGGGATGGTTCCCTTCTCTCCAGGCTCTTCACCCTCATCACCACCCCATAAAGCAGAAGAGCCCTTCCTTGCCCACCTCAGCTGCTCCATGCTGGCTGCACAGTCCCTTCCCCACCCCACAGCATTCTCCCAGCCATGCCCCACATCCACCAGCTCCTTCTGCACACCCCACTGACCTCCACTGCACAGGGAAGCTGCCCATTAATCCAAATGGTTTGTAAATTACTGAACGTGAACTAGGCTTGACAGCCGCATTTCACTCTTGATTAGCACCTGCTAGTAGCACATACACATATCACTACAGCCACTTTCCCTGTCCTAGTTTCCATGTTGTTTTAGCAACACAGAAAACACACAAAAATACCAGGTTTGAGTTGGACATGGTATAAGGTGCTGTTTATCCACTCAGTACAGTTCAGACAGAATCACACTTGGACTCCACAACACTCTGTGTTAGCAACTGAGTATTGCTGGGCTTTGAGAATCATTTGCTTTTTAAAAAAACATTGCACTGCAAATAAAAATTCTTTTTGATAAGATCTAAACCAACCATGGAAAACCAGCAGAGTTTTTCCATTGACTTCAGTGAGTTTTAGACTGAACCATAAGGCATAAAATTTGATATATCTGGTTTTTCTCATTTTATTTTATTCATATAAATCTTGGTGTATTTTTTTCCCCAAACTCATCTAAATCCTAAATGTGAGAAAGTTGGGAAGTTGTACATAATATAACAAAAATCTAATTGCACAAAACACAGGAAGTGACACAATGCAATGCCTCTTGCAAATGCTTTTCACACTGGCACTGTGGCAAAATATACTGCTTGAGATTCCAAGGCTTTCAAAGGTTGTTTAAATGTACCAAGAAAATAAGCCATTACTAGACAAGATGTAATGATTCAAAGTCGAAGAATTTATACCATCGATATTTATCATCATTTCAATCAAAATTAAAAACCATTGAGTTATAATCCCAAGTACAAGAAATAGATTCCTCATTTCTCTGCTGATGTAGATGACAACATATTTGTGCATAACTGAAGAGTTTTTGGTATAACTTAAATTTAATTCCATTCATTTTCAGCTATGTCTAAATTCGACATAAATCACAAGCTGAGTACACAAAAGTACCACTTTTAAACTGCTTCTACCAGTTCAAGTATTTAAATACTTTACATAGATGAAGATTACCTGCAGATGTTCTAATTACAAAATTTCTTTTGACAGAGATTTAAACTAGAAGTTTTTGTTCACCTAGCCCAAAAAGATTTTATCTTGTAGCTTTCTCCTGCCTCATTCCTATTTGCATATTTGCAAGTGAAAATAAGTCCTCTGACTCCTACTTAGAATTTTTTGAGGCTCAGTCAGTGAATTGCATATTGAAGAAAATGTGAACAAGACATTTTAAATATCTGCTGTACAAAACTGTTAATTAAAAAATACTTTGATCCAAACAATAACCAGACACTTCTAAAAGTTCAAAAGTTCAGTGTTGCAGTTTCTTTAAAGGCTAAGAAAGAAGTTAAAATGATAAATAAAGGAAATAACTGTGATGTGATACTATGTTTTAAAAACTGAAGAATATTTCTAATTTAATTAAAACAGTTCCTCACCTCCTTCCACACTGTCATTTAATATTACATGTGTATAACATATAGCTACATGCACATTTTATTTAACCAGTTATTAAAACCAGCACAATACCACATAAATTAGGGGAAAATGAAACTAAGGACCCCTTGCATGGTTTTAAACTCAGATGAAAATCAAAGAAGTGTTTCACCTAGTACATTTGAATATAAAACGAGTGCTGCCTAAAATGTAAACTGGAGGATTTTCACTTTGGTTTCTTCACACTCATCAGGTGAACTTGGCAAAGTGACTTTGCCACTCCTTACCTGTTCAAGAGGGAAAATAGCACATTACAAATTTGCTAATTAGTTTCCATATGATTTCATCACCATTGCGGAGGTTGCAGATGAGGGAATACAGTATCTATTAGCAATGGTGAGGTGTGGTACAAAGCTGACACTTGGAAACATACACGGGGGAAAAAGGCACCAAACAGGTCAGAGCAGCACTGTCCTTTGTTAGAGATTATCTGGTTTTATGAAAAGAAAAAAATCAAATTTTTGGCCAATAAAGTACAACCTCTATATCAGAAAAGCAGGCAGACCCCTTGGAGCAATTCTTTGTTCAGTTAATGACTGCTCACTCGCTGACCCTGCTGCCCACACCTCCATGCTACCTCACATTTGTGACAGCTTTAAGAGAAGAGATAAAACAGAGGCCAAAAACATTAAAAAAACTCCATATACATATATATAGAAAATGCAGAGCCATGGAGGTGGGCTGCTCCTGAACTGCATAAAAAGATTTCTATTTTGTATTCCATCATACGCAATAGATCAAAGGGAAGGAGGGAGAAAAGAGGAAAAAAGCGTAGCTGGTTATAACAGCACATCATTTCACGGGATCTGCCAGTCCCTGCGCCCAATCTGAAGGAAGCAGAGCTCTGGCGTCATCACCTCCTTTTAAAGAAGTAAAGCAAGTCATTACTCCAGCTTATGTAACAGTCAGACTATGCCAGACTTCGTGCCACCCTCTCAAAAAGGAAGCCGCTGTCACAGAGCCTGCGAGGCGGGCAGGGGAGTCACCGACGTTTTCTTTGGGAGCTTCCCCCCGCTCGGGATAAGCCGGGGAGACCGGGAAGGAGTCCTGGCGTCCGGACAGAGCAGGCAGCCGGCAAAGCTCAGCACTGACCTGCACCATCGGCACTCCGCAATGCCCTGCGCAGGGGGCTGCGGGACTGCACCTCTCAGGATCTCATCCTTTCTTCCCACAGCAGCCCTCAGGCCACACCTCACCCCGCTGAGAATAACCTAGTTCACAGGGTTAGCTGGAATGCTGGAGTCAGTCAGTAGAGCCCCCGAAGCTCAGGCACCGCTCCTCCCACACTCCTCCCCGATTCACTGGCAAACAGCCTGTAGGCAAGGGACCTCCACCGCCCTCCCACCTCCGAAACTGCCCAGACAGGCAACCTGCAGCTTCGGGAGATAACAAACACCCAGCGCTGGCTCTTCCCAGCAAAGCACCCAAGCGGATTTTTCTTGAACATCACCGTTTAGTGAGTCCAATAAATCCAGTTCAAGGAAGTTGGGTGCAACAGAGTCCGCACAAGGTGCTGGAGACAGGGACCCTCGCTGGCTGGGCAGGGCCAAGCCCCTCAGACTGCACACACAAACCGTGCTCCGGGGAAGCCACCAGGATAAAAACAGTGGGTAAAATCTGGAGCCTTCCGTAATGAAGCAAAGCTCCCAGAGAAACACTGGGTCTTTTGTCTAAATGAGAGGCAAACCTCCTCTGCAATTTCAATGTAACCCTTCAGTATTACTCATTAACCAGGTCTGCTAAAACTATGAATGCTACCATCCCTGTCTCCCTCTACCTTTGAAACTAACTGCATATTTTGTATTTTATTCAGCTGGACTGTGGAAACATAGAAGCCAGCCAGCTCCTAATTTTCTGGGTCTTAGGAAACCAACACAAGTCTAGAAGGTAAGGTTTGTGGACACAGAGAGTGTCTGCTGAACAGACGCAAAGCTCTTACCACTTTCAAGAACTGAGAGAACAACAAAACCTCCTCAACTTCTTCAGTTATAGTACATCACCTGAGAAATGCATCCACTATCTGCAACTGGATGCACATTTACTGAGTTACCCACATTTAGGCTGAGCCAAAGACTCTGTCCCTATATGATAAAGTACATTTAAACAATCTGATCCATAAGGATCATTTTCTAACGTAATGCAGTTTCCTATGACAATTTGATTAAGTTTAAACACATGCCAATAGGCAGGATATTAGTTGATAAAGTAAATTCTTTTACAGGCAGTGATTGCTTTCATACCTCTTATGATACCACACAAGCCATCCTCTTTGCAGGCAATTATTGCCTTGGAAGACAGTCTACATAAAGTTACTGCAAGCATGAAAACCTATCTGGTTTTAAACCCACCTGTCCTTTTAAAGGACATCAAAGTGCATAGTGGTACATGAAAGTTCACAACTGGCTCTTTACTAAGACCAGAGACATTGCACAGGCAAATCTAGGCTTGAGCAGAGGTTTGTTTCCCCCAGGATTTTTCCTTCCAGCTTCCTTGGAAATAGTACTGGTGGGCTCTGGAGGGAGCTGCATCCAGCCCCAAGTAACCAAAATAAAAGAATTTACATAGGGAAGTCCATCAAAAGGGAAAATGTGAGATTATGTCAATCATCACTCTTCCCTTTCCCCAAGAAATCCACCTTGTGCACTGCAAACATCCCCTTGTAGATTAAACTGCAGGATTATGATTTATGGGGATCCACCACTCTGGCACAGGTACATACAGAACACAGAGGAGTTTACAATTAAAGCCTCCCTCATTATTGTCTTCAGTGCTTTTCTAGATTTAGGAAAGTCCTTACTTCTGTTTCTTTCCATACCTTTTACTCCAACTCATCCACTTTCAAACAACAAAAAGAGCCCACTCTCCACTCCAAGCTTACTCTGATGGGCTTGTGCCTTTCCTTAGCCCCAGCACCTGCCTCCAGCTAAACAAGGACAGGAGATCAAAGCACATGTAAGTCTGAGGCAGGAAGCACACAGGAACCAAGGCCACTGTGTCACACACTGCAGCAGATGGAAGCAGGGCTCCTCAAAGAGCAGTCCTGTTCTCTGAGGCTGCCTCGACCTTGGGATGCCCATCAGCCCTTGGTGCCACCTGGAGACACAGCTGTGAAACGGCTCCTTCTAAAAGGAGTGGAGAGATTAAAGCATTAAGTACCTAATTGCTTCTCCTCTTCTTAAGGAATAAATTAAATTTTCTAGCAGATAGGAGGGACAACTTAAAACCAATGTTTCCTAAAAGAAAATGCTGTGCAGTCTGGTCAAAAGTAGAAGGCAAAAGGTTTCAGGTTGTTGGAATAAATCTCTGTTTACTAACACCAGCAGGATCCTTCACTTCAGGTAAAAAGTTCAGGGAAATTACTTTCTAACAGCAGTTTCTTTTTTCTTCTCCATTTTATCTCCAGCAGGATGGGCCTTTCTAAATATGGATATAAATTTATATAGAATATGATACCATTTAGCAAGATAGAAGACTGTCTCCATACTCTGACTCTCTCTCAGTTTCATACAGGTAAGTATAACATGACCTAATTCATAAGAATAACTACAGTCAAACAGCAAAAACTCACGTGTTTGAGGAGGAGGAGCCTGCAAAATGAATAGATTTAGACCAAAGACTTTCCTCTCTTTCCCAATAAGGACAGAGAGTTGTTCTCTTCCCAACCCCACACATCCAGCTGGGGACTCCCACATACTCCAGTTTTGTTTTGTTCCAGCATTTTGCTGGGGAGAATAAAAGATAGAATACTTTGGGGTGGGAAGCACATAAGTAACACCATCTCCAAAATGAGCAGCAGATCTCTGTTCCTCAAGGATGCATTCATGAATCCTTCAAAGAAATATTACCCCACATTTCCACATGACTTTAAAAACAGATTTGCAAAATAATTTCAACTTTAATAACTCCAGGTGCTAATGAACTTTCTAATAAGTGTGGTGTTAGCTTCTCATTTTTTCCATCAGATTAGATAAAGAAATTGCCCAGGCAGCTACAAATTGATTTCCCTTTCAATGTAATTGCACCCCACAATGATGACCCACAAAGGAGCATCATATTAAACAAAATCCATACTTGCTATAATTTCATGCCAACATTTTTTCCTCTACAACCAAATGAAAATTGTGGGAAAAGCTGGTCAAGCAGGATCCCTTTAAATGAACAGACTTTATCTAGTGAGGGTTCAAGGGAAGCAGAGATCTTTTCAAGCTTAGATCAGCAGTGGCTGCCATCTGAAGTCAAGAACTCCTGCCTTGGTATCAAGGAGGGAAGCTCAAAACTGTGAGAACCAAGTGGCAGCTCAAGTTCAAACAGAAAGCAGCTACTGAAACATACTGAGGATCATGCAGAAAGGAAAGGTAGCCCTGTTTGAGCTATCAAATGTCATAAGCAGGATGAGCAGTTTTAAGAGGCTAGGGTGAGGAAAAGGATCTCTCTTTTGCTTCACTCACCTCATCTCAGATGTTCTGAGATTTCCTGATTTCCCTCACCCTAACAAGGAGCTGCAGTGCAAAACATCACTACACCCATGTGTCCTCTTCTCCTGGACTTGCTGTTCCGTACCACCAACCAACTGTGCTTCTTTTTCACTCCTCTTTAAGAGTCTGTATGTCCACAAAACCCCACACAAACCAGTCTTAGTTTGTTCCAGCACTTTGTCAGGGAGTAGGAGGAAGAGTATGAGTCTGAGCTGGGAAGAGGGAGCTCCTCCAGTTCCCCAGTAGTCAAACAGATGCCACAGAGCTCACACGTTCCCAGCCCTGGGAAAGAAAGACGGGACAAGAAAGGAGAAAAAGTGGACAGGAGACAAGGCCAATTCCACAGAGTTTGTCTTATCACAACAGTATCATCTAATATGTTATTATTTGCTGTTGTCTGGTATCTGTACAATGAAAATTGCAGCACTGCTGTAGTACTGAAAAATTGTTCACTAGTATACCCTAAAAGCACTAACTCCAACCCCTGTCTGCTGTACCGTGCACCCTGTAATGCAAACACGACTAGAAGCCTTTGAGAACAGTGGCTGAATGCTTGTGCTCATTAAGGCATCTTTGAGAGAACTGAACAACCACTTCTACCCTGAACTGCACTTTAAGAAAGTGTTTAACCCATATACTCAGAGGTAAGAAAACAAGCAGCTTGCCATCACTATTAATAGCAGAATTACAGCAATATGTATGAATAAGAGATAATGAATTCCAGAGACATCAGTCAGAATAATCCAGAGACATTCCCAGAGTGGAAAAACAGAACAGTACAGTGGAATTCAAACACTCAACAGCTTTCCTTGGGAATGCTCTGAGGTATAAACAGTCCATGCATTTGAAATCATCTCTAAAATCCATATTGGAGGTTTGTTTCCTCTTTGCTCAAATTAGCTTTTATTCCTATGGAGTCCTACACAGCCCAGAGCAACCAGGATCAGAGAAAAAGTGCAGGACTTGAAACAGCCCTTTATCTCTACAGTCATCAGTACATCACATTTCTAGTGAAAACGACTTAGGGAGTTAACAAAAAAAAATCCTAGCAGTCACGCATTGCTATCACAAAATCAAATATGATAAAACAGGTGCTGCAACCCACAAGTGATGAGAAAATGAGAAAACAGATGAAGTGGGCAGGGATGACAAGGCTGCAAAAGCAGTGGCAGCCTCTGGCTAGGACTGAATCGTGCTGCTGGGATGGGTGTGCAGTCTGGCACAGAAGGGGAAGGGGCTGTGTCAGAATAGGTATGCTCTGGAAGGAACGTTCTAGGGAAAATAAAGACTAAAGCTGTAAGAGCTACTACACATGATGCACATGTTCATTAACTGGCCACCACTCACAAAATGGATAAAGGATGTAAGCCATGTGGCTATTAGCTTTCACTCCCCCAGAAATATTCAGAACTCTCGCTTTTCATGCTCTTTTATTTTCTTGAGGGCAGGGGCAAAAGCACTGAAAAACACTGAAAGCCTGTACCATACAAGTACAAACTAAACTCTAGACTACCTATAGCACAGCCTACACTAAATACAAACAAAACCAAGCAGAAATGAGAAAAATGTACCAAAACTGAAGATAGCACTCAAGCACCAGAATGTAAAAAGAACTCCTAGAAGACTATGAAATTGAAACTACACACAAGGATTAACTCCACACACAACATGTATCAGAAAAACAAAAACAGGTTAAATATGTAAAACACAAGTCCCTGCTAAGTCTGAGATGATACTATTGATCACCAGCAAGTGTGGGTAACATTATATAAACGTGGGAAAGTTCTTAAGTTATTTGAGCCCTCATCAATATACATGGAAATCCTAAACAAAGCCACTAGTTTGCAAGCAAGCTGTAAAAATGTTATTTTTGTAATTGATATAATCACTATTATTTAAAACAAGTAATCAGTTTCAGTTTGGAGAAAATGTTTATGCAGCCTGTCACCCCTCCAAGGAAATAGCTGTGAAAGATTAATAATCAACTAAAGCTTATAGTGCTAGAAATATGCACGAGCCCATACCCAAGGGAAAGATCCCCTCAGGATCCCCAGTGGGATCAGAACAACCACAATACCAGGAGGGGAGGAGAACAGCACAGCTGGGAATAGGGAGAACAAAGTTTTAACAGAAATTATTAAAATTAAGCTTTTTAAAAGCTTCATAATATAAACATTAGAGCACTTCATCCCTTCTTATGAATAAAACTGTCTGTTCCAAATATGGTATTTATCAATGAGATTAGTCTACAAAGCAACAGGACTACAAACATCAGATGGGCCAAATAAAATGAACCTCTTAATTCTGAAGCTGGTTATATTTCATGGGCTAAAGAGGAGGAGACTGGTTTATATTAGATCTAAGGTGATACAGATGCCAAATGACATTTTGGAGGCAGTATGTAGCTGTAAGGAGATATCAGGAAAAGCACACTGGACACCTCCACAGAAGATAATAATTATATATCTAAGCACCCAGAAAGCATTCTGATATTGTGGCAGACAGAATTAAAGCTGAACAATCTGAAACATTAGAGGCAATCTAGCTTTGCTCAGTTTGTGGAAGGGAGTTTTCTCTTGTACCTAATGAACAACCATCAAAATACTTTATGTTAGTTCTATGTAAATTCTTTTTACTGTTACTCATTATTTTCTACATTTGTTAAAATTTATTTTTAATTAGTCACTACAAATATATAAAATATAAACATGTTTCTAGTGATTTAACATGAAAATAAAGAGCTGTCATTAGCAGTTCACAATGTTCTGTATACCTATATTGATCTTGTTTGCTTTGGAATGAATACTCCTGACAAACAACTGTGAGTATTCACTCACAATAATATAGATGTTGATGATAAAGTACATAAATCTACGAAAAATAACCATGGGGGATGACATACAGACACTCCCTTCTGTTAATTAAAGTTTGGCAATCACGTCAGACTTCTTCCTGCTCCACTGGCTGCAGGGTCCTGTGAATAAAGTGACATCATCATCACCAGTCTCTGAGACAGAGTCACCTGTGACCTTGTAACTCTTATTTGTGTTGATATTGGGAATTCCCTTGCTTCTCACCTGAACGAGCACTTCCATTTCTGCCACTTTCTCATTAGAAAAAGCCATCACATGAATAAAAGAAAGAGGAATACATTTCTTTTGTGTAAACATTTTTATAAAAGCATTTAAAATCAAAACAGCACCTTCAAGTAGCACATGGCTGAAAGAATATAACAACAAAACAAACAACACTTGAGGACAACAATTTATTTTGAAGCCAAAAATTATTTAGTAACTAGAAGAGAGAAGTATTGTTTTTGGCACATTCTATGCCAAGAAAAGGAAGACTACTCTCAGTTGGTTTAGGCAGGTGTATTCAAATACCTGCATGCCCTTAGAAGTTATTAAAAATTGTAATTTTAAGGAAGCAAATAGAGTGTCCCCTTAGGCTCTGGCTAGTTTTGTGGTAGAAAGAGTTTGATGGCAAATTCAGCATAAGGAATTCCCACCTGAGCTCTGCATTCCTGTTTATGTGCCCTTCTGGATCAACAAACATTTCTATGATCATGCTGGAACCCAGAAGAGTTATCCAGTAACACTCAAATGTAACCTGCACAGCACAGGCCCACAAACACCTGTATTAGCCCTGACCTGAACTGCTCCTCTCCTGAAGAGGGGAGTAGGGCAGGTGGAACTAGGTGAGGATAGAAGGTGACAGCTTACTTAGCACTTCCATCTTTCATCTTGTAAAACAAACAAAGGAGAATCCAACCTGCATGCTGGCAGAAAACATTTTCCATCTGTTAAATATGATATTGTGAATGAGCAATAATTGTCCATAGCATCCATCAAACTGTTTATGTATGGGGCAAGCCAATGACATAAATACATTTATTTTCACCACATCCTTTAAATAATACAAGTAAATTGACTTATTTACTTCTTTATGTAATTGCTACCCCAAAATTTGAAGATATTTAAAAAATTCTATCCTCCTTACAATTTATACTTGTGGCTTGTTTTGATGATGGAAATATTTTTTGGTCAGGAGATCCTATTTAATATACATTAAATACTTATTCAAACCAAACAGCCACATAAGGACTTCTCCCTACCAAGAGCTGGACAAATCCTAACCCTTACACAATCTCCCAAAGGGTGACAGCCAGTTTTCTATAACAATGTGTATTCCCAAGCCCATTCACTCACCACTTTCATCAAGTAAGTCCTCCTCGTCATCCCCATCATTGTCCTCCTCCATCGCCTCCTCCTCATCTTCCTCCTCCTCCTCTTCCATATCCTCCTGCTCCAAGTCCGGGTCCAGGTCCGGATCACTCCCTGAGATTGACTCGTCCGACATGATTCCCAGTGGTGCTCCTTGTGCATTACCTGCTCATGTTCTACCGTGAGGCAGCCCTGCAAGGACACAAAAGAGGAATGTGAGCCCATGAAATCCCAACTTTGAGCCTCAAGGCTCAGCATCATAGCAGGATTACTGCACATAAAAAACTAAATCAGCCTTTAAAGTAACAGAAATCAAAGTACAAAATCCTGTGTAAGAAACAGATGCCATAAGAAATGGATCATGATAAAGGCCCAGCACAGAAGAATCTCCATCTCTTCACTGGTATCCTTGACATGCACACAGCAGGAAGATTCCTGGTATCAACACTTGATTATTCAAAGATGCAAAAATTAATAAATGATGTGAACAACTTCAGAATGCTACCATCCCAACGGGAAGCATACAGAAAAGGATCAGTGTCAGCATCCCCTCTGGATACCTGTTACCCTGATCCCTGCAAACACCATCACAGTGTGCAGATGTGGCTCAGAGACAGAAATCCCCTCCTGCCTCAGCTGTACCCACTGCAAAGGTCACCCCGCTCCTCATCACAGCCTGACTGAACTCTCTGACCCTAACACACAACAAAAACAGTGTTACCTTCATAGTTCGAGAAAAAGACAACAAAGATCCAGTTCTAAAGGTTCAACTCACTTTGTAAAACAGGGCAGAAAGAAAAGTAAACACAAAGGAAGGATGGATCAGACAAAATTTGTATTTCCTTTCTTTCAAGGACAAGATCTGGGGCTGGTTGTGCATAACTTCTCTGTTACACCAATCCAGTGCATCACAGAAATTGTGGTAGAACATAAAAAATAAAGCCTGAAGAGAGGACCAGGGCAATCCCAAAGACACCAGTTTATCTGTTCAGATCATGCACTGTCACTTCTGGACAGTGATGGGTACTCCTGAGCACTCCTCTTCCATACACACAGAATGATCCTAAAGGAACTGTATAAGATAGATGAAAAGAAACACAACCAAGAAAGGAAAATAAAGAAGGCATCTTGATCTTAAGGAACATAAGCAAAGATGTATTCAAAGATCAAGCTGCAGAAGAATTACTACCCACACATTCTCCAGAAAGCTATAAAGTAAGATGAAGGAAACATTTTCTCATCACTCACTTCCCACTGCCCCCTACTTATACCACATTTCCACTGTAAACTATAAAATGTTTGAGAGCTATCAGCCACTTAAAAACAAACAAACAAACAAAAAAAATACTAAACCCCAAACTTCTAAGCGGATAAGGCAGTTCAAATATCTATAAACACTTAAAATTTCATTTAACACTTACACTTCATTTCAAGCTGTGTTTCAGCAGTTATCAGATTAACTCAGAAACCTGAAGGTTAAAGACAATACCCCTGCAGCAGGGCTGAAAAATCTAACTGTTGAGTATGCTGCATTATTCCAGCTAAAGTCATCAGCTCCTGCTCTGCCTCTCTTAGCTCCTCAATAACACTGAAGAGTGCCAGAAAGAAAGTAAACACATGGAAGAGAAGGCTTTGCAGAGATTGGCTTTGGAACAGGAAATCTTTCACCACTCAGTCCCAGGGGCACTTAACCACCAGGCAGAGACAACTGAAGTCCCTCCACTATTACATGTGTCACACAAAATAAGTTGGCTTAGTCAAGCAGATGGCAGAAAAGGCCAAAACCTGAATTAGCTCAAGTGAAACTGTGCCAGTTTATACAAGCCAAAGATATTAATTCAGCTTCTGTGGTCTTCTGGTAAGCAGGTACAAGCCCAGTTGCTGTCAGGCTGCTGCAATATGGTCACCTCCAGCATCCCTTGTTTCCTGATGTCTGGTGACTTCAGTCAAGGGCTGCATACACAAAGCCATCTATTATCAGAAGTTTTTTCTAACAAATGTTGTGCTCAAGTCTATGTGTATTTCAAAACAGTGGCTTATTTTTTCTTATACCAACCAAACACAAACACCGCTAATATGACAGGAATTAACTCTCCTCTACAAACAGCAAAAGCAGAAGTGCTGTAATGTCACTAAATGCTCCAGGTCAAAGAATGGCACATGATACAGTTTCTCCCATCAGTATCCTCCTGTGTGTCATTCTCTCATGTTCCATCATTTGTCCCAGAACCTTAAAATAGAAAAACACAAAACATACACTGAAAACTGTTTGAAGGCTAGGATATGGGTCTCTGTATTTCTATAGATAAAAATCAAACCCAGTGGAGAATAGATCTCCCTCAGACTCGAATCTAAGCTTGATTTTTGTTTAGCTGTAAATACATGTTCTGTATAAGCCTGACACCCTCACAGCAGCCCTGGCCATATACAGGAGAGTTAAACAGAAGCTTCTGAAAAGACTTAATGAAATCTTGCCGAGCTGGGTGAAACAAAGATAGGTAACTCCTCTGTGCTGACTGTGGTGCTGCTGTTTGTCCCTGTCCCTTCCCTCGGCCCGGAGCGCTCCCACCCTGCCTGGTTCAGCGGGAGCAGGCAGCAGGTACAGCAGGTACACACTGCACAGCCCAGAGCCTGCCCTCGTTTCTCACACCGATCTGACCCACTTCGGAGCCTCCCACCAAGGGGAATTACACAACAGGGCCAGATTGTGGCTGCCACTACTGTTTTATGGCTGAGTTATTCCAACCTGCCCCATCTCCTGCCTTTGCACATGCAGGCACGCTGTGCTCAGTGTTTAATCGCTGGAAGAAGGGCACTTTGTGAGAGATAAACTGATTACCTGCCCCTGGGCTCTTCCCAGTCCTGCTGGGAGCTGGTCCCGAGTGGGATGTGTGCCTGAGGAGGGTTACAGCCCCAAGAAATCCAAATCAAACCCTCTGCATCCCCCTTACAGCAGATAGCCAGCCAGCCTTCCAGCACAATGCCTCAACAGTAGTGAGGCTGCTCAGAAACCGGGCTGGGATATTAGGGAGAAACACTTGGAAAAATTCCTCTTGCTTACTCAGGGAGGAAAAAAGAGCTGTCATGTTTATCCTACCCAGAAGTTAAACCCTGCAATCAACTGCACATCAAATTAACATCCAAGACAGCCTCTCTCATGTATTATGTCCTGTCTTTCAACAGAGATAAAAATAGTTCTGAAGTTTTTTGGGCTTTGCTTTTTTAAGGTAGAACACTTCAGATAGTAAGTAAATGCCATGTGCTGATGACTGCCTCCTCCTCAAGCCTGCACAGGAAGGAGGCCCACTTCTAGACAAGGAAGTCTTGAGAATTTGGACATATTTCTGTTGTCCTCAAGTTTTTTTTCACACTGCAAAACTTTAAAATCACATCTCATCTATAAAGTTCAGAGAGAAATGTGAAAGCAACTTTTCCCCTTCTACACAATAGTTGCTCACAGCAGGGCTGTGTATGCCATGAGCCAAACTCTTAGGTGAAACAATCATCAGAGAATGTGGGGACTTCAGCATTTCTGCACATAACTTTCATCAGAGGATCCACTAGCACTGTAAATACTAAACCATTATTTAATTAACTACTACAAATACCATCAAGTAAAAAGCAAGGATGCAGGACAAGGCAGAATGGAGTCTGTCCTCACTCGAGAAGGAGAGGTTTCCCCCTGTATCTACAGAAAGCCACAAAAGCCAAAGTGACTCTACAGAAGCCCACTACAAGTGATTTAGGCACAGGATATGCTCCTTCCTGAGTACACAACCATCCCATGCAAATCCTTTCAGAAAGGGCAGGTTTAACACTAATGCTGCTCCAGTGCTGAACAGTAAAGAGGATTCCATCACCTCTCCAACCTCCAGCCAAGCCCAATATCTGGGACTCATCAAGATTTGTCCCTTAAAGCCTGTTTTGTAACCAAGACTTCACACTGGCTATTGTGGTGCCTGGCCATAAAAACAGGATCAACCGCCCTGGCAAATCACAAGAGGATTTGCACAGACAGTTTCATAAAAACAGATATTTCTAAGTCTGTACTGCATAATGCTCTTTAGTGTCTGTTACACAGTCATGTTTGATTGCAATAATAATTTCCTTTTATGTTTTTCTTTTTTGTTTTTCTTTTTTGTTTGGCAGCAAACGAGTAAAATGGTTGGTTGGGGCCATAAGATTCCTCTTAATGCACTCAGCTCACACACAAACACTCCAAACTGGATGTGTATGAAGGTAACTGCTGGTTCCTCAGGGAAAATCTCATCTGTGTGTTAGATCACTACTAGCACCATTTTGGTACCTCACAGGCAGCCTTCAGTATCTAGCAGAACATTACTATAAAGCCTTATATTAACCGCATTAATAAAAGAACTATGATCTTAAGCTTTTCTATGACAAAAAGTCTTGTTACAGTTTGAAAGCAGTAACTTGCAATGTTATTGCAAAATAACAATATTTCTCTTTTCCACTTAAAACTCTAGTAAGAGATAAACCTGAGATCAGTGGTTTTGAACAGTTTGATTCTAACAAACACTAGAATTTCTCTAATTTACATTATGCAACATATTAACACCTCTATTAAATTACCATGTAAAAATGGCATCAGGGGAATCACCTAAAAGGATAAATATTTTTCCAAAAAGGAGTCAACAGTTTTACTGTATTAGTCCAGCAGACCCTATATGCTTTAAACAAAGCAAAGAAGTGTTTACTGAAAAATAAAAAGGAACTTATTCTCCCCAAATTGCATTTAAAGCCATCCTCAATTGATTACTTCATGATTTAAATCCCTTCTTCTTTTGCAGCCTGAGACTGCTGAGACTCCAGTTATGCAGTTTCTCTGCTGTAACTCGCAGCTAACTGGTGGCCACATGCTGCTGGCTGGGAAGGAAGAAAGCAATTTTTCATTTCATCTTGTTCAAATCACAAACTAAGTGGCATTGAACCCTTATAACTGATATGTTCTGCACAGGAATATTAAACTGAAGGAAAAAGAAGCAGTGAAATCATAAACTGGGGAGCATCAGCTTGATCTGGACCACCCTTCCAAGGAAGCAAAGTGTGCTTCTCCCCACTCCACATAAATATTGGACAATGGATCTAGTCTTCACCCACACTGCATGTGAGCATTAAGGAGCCCACTGTGATTTGTAGGGAACAGGAACTGAGAGAAAAAAATAACAGACTGCTTTTAGAAACACATCCATATATCCGTTTTGAGAGAGTTGCAGGACCTGCTCTTTTATTCTCTCCAGGCTAACAATCTCCCTCCTAAAAGGCACCACAAAACTAAAACCACCCTGAAACTGGTTGTTCCTTGACAACATAAACAACAAAAGCTGCTGCATAAAAGGGTGGGAGAAATGAAAATAAAACAAACAAAAAAAACCATAAAATCAACCCATAAAGAAAGAAAAAGGAGAGCTAATCCTTCCCCTACGCTGACACAACAGTGCTGGCACTGAGAATGTGACAATGAACATTACATAAGGCCTGGCTCCCACTTGAATCTGAACAAAAAGAGCCAGCATGACTCAATGGCAGCATCTGTAGCTCCTTACACAAGCTGAGCATCCATCACCTGCAGTGGGAGCCAGGCTCTTTCTCCTGCAGCTCAGGAGGGATGTGGGAACACCCTACTGCCCACAGTGGAAACGTTTTGTAACCCCTAAAGAAAACCTGAACTCTCCATAACATGCCAGCACTCCCTTCCCTACAGACTTTGTGAGGTTCTTCATCTCTGGACATGTCCAGCAGAAATGGGCAGATGTTTTTATGTTTGTATTTATGTATGTATATAATTATTTGCCTAATCACTGATACATTGCTTCTAAAAGCAATTTTGTTTAATTATATTAAAGCAGAAACTGACTTCCTGCAAATCAACTCTCTTCTTTCAAATACTCAAAATGCCCTCACCAGTGAACCACCATAGAGGAGCAGTTTGTTTTTTGCTGCATAAAAGTTCAGGCTACCTGAGGTAAGAAGCATGTGATCAGTTTTGCTTCCAGTAATTATTGACACGTGGACTAACACCATCACAAAATAACAAAAAATTTCTCTTACTTCACAGAATCTCCATCCATGTTTTTAGCTTTGTCAAATTCCATATAAATGGCACTTGCATTATCTGATAAAGAAAACTCTCTTTCTCTGATCACTGTTTCTTTCAAAGCAAACAGCATTTCAATATAAAAGCCATTTTTGAGTGTTTTTTTACATGTTTTGCCCATGCAACTACAGCTATAGAAAAAACAAGCAAGACCTGAGTAAAAAACACTGAGAAAAATTTCAAAGGGTGGAGAAAACCCAATAGTAGGGCACAGTGTGTCAAGATTCCAAATTACATTCAATACATTTTACACAGCAGATTAATTTGGGAAAGACTTGCCTACCTTGCATTAATGATAACCATTCTCAAATTCCAAAAGATAAGTTTGAAAAGTCAGCTCACGGGACAGGTGTGCCAAGCTTTTTCTTTGTGAACACCCAAACTATGTCAAGATGTGAGCCAATTCCCAAGCAGTAAAGATAGAGGTAAGTGGAAGATCCCTCTGGAATTTAAGCTCTTGTCATACAAAGGAGCAAGAGAAGAAGTTATGTAATAAATTAAGACTAAATTACATGAACAAAAGCAGTGGAACAGAGAGGAGAGAAAAGGCACGGAGCTGTTCCCCTCTCAAGGAAAGATCAGTCACTCTCACGCTTTAAAGACAAGCTGTGACTTCAGTCATTGAGAGATGCTAACATTATAGCTTACCTCCTTGAAGGGTATCCCTCAGAAACAGACTGGGATAGCTCATAAACAATGCTTTCATCTTTCAGGATGAGGAAAATTGCAAGTTTTTCAAATGTTAAAAGGTCTAATTTTATCCTATTTTCTCAGTATCACCCCATCCACACATTTTTCCCTCTTTGCCTCCCAGAGAAGCACATTTCCTTACAGGGGCATGATCCACTGCCTTCAGCTGTGTCTCTGCTCAGGGAATAATCTTTCCCATCAGCAGCAGTGCAGAGCAGCCCACCACCCCTTGTGAGACAGACACCAGTCACATCACACACTGGCATCACCAGACCCAGAGTAAACACAACTCAACTCTGCTTTGGGTCATAGCTCTGCATTTCAGTACAAAGATCACTGAGGTCTGGGAGCTTTTGATGCCCCATCCTTCTCCCTCTTCAAAACTCAACTTAAAATCTGAGGTTCTGGTTTATGTAGTTTGTAGAAAAAGGAATCATTCCACAAGGGTTTGTTCCTCTGTTCCCTACCTCACCTCCAGCAATGATAATTACACCAGGATGAGGAAGTATTACTTATGCCACCTACAGTTTACCAAAGAAATTTGAACATGAGCAAAAACAAGAAAGAGGAAAACCAAAAAAATCCTGAAGTAGGAGGAAATGGAAAGGAACAGTTTTGAACTCATGTGATATGACAATCAGCATCTGTTAGACCCAACTTGCTGCCAAGCAATCAGACATTAAACTAATTTTTATTGGATTCCAGTGTAGATTAAAAATCCATTGAAGGATTAAAAACTGTCAAACTTTTTTCAGAGTCTTTCCCTCCCTGCAACATTGCACACTGCTGGAGAAACTTAATGTTTAAGTGCCACTTTTCTGGTAGTTTCGAGAACAAAGTAACCAAAACCTGTTGATTTTTGCCTTTCCCACTAAACTAAACAGGTCAAAATGAAACACTTACACTGATCCTTATCTATCCTGCACAAATACATCTGCTTTGATAACACTGAACATTGACACCATAGGCAGCTCACATGGAAAGCAACTGGATGAAAGAGCCTCCTGTGGTTCTGTTAGTAATGGAAGTGCCACTTTGGTTGAGATTTGCTGGCTGAAAACTTCCCAGTGGTTTGGACAGGCCTGAAAGGGAAAATAATGCAGCTTACTGCCTCTCCCCACAGAGCAGAAATAACCCAACACACTGCTGAGGGGATTGTTTGGATACACACAAAAATCACCCCAATGGAGACAATAAATATTATTTCACAAAAGAAATAGACCTATGAGTGTCATGATATGCATATTATATGTTCAGCTTATAAAATTGTGACTATACAACTCTACATACTCTACATACTGGAGTTTACTTCCAAAAGAGCTTTAAAAGCAGCACAATACAAGTTGGGCTAAGGAGATACACAAATATTAGCAGGAAGATAATATATCCTGAGAGACACCAAACCCTTTTGGTAAACATATCCAACTGTTCTGACCCAATTCATGCTAAACAGGATATTAACTACCAACCAACACCAGCATATCCAGTGTTAAGCCAGGAAGGAGCAACTGAAAAGGGACATATTAACAAATTACTGTAAAACACCATATGACAAATAAGCATCACAACAATCATCCAGAGAAGTAGCTGCTGGCTACCAAACACAGCTCATTTAGAGTAAAAATGTCACTACCTCCCTAGTGTATAAATTCACTTATAGTTTGTAAATGCTAGCAATGTCTTTTGCAGTACTTGTTCTTACCAAACACACAATACAGTGTATTCACACCCCTACAGAATCCAAAATGTTACATTTCCAAGATTCAGAAGCAGAATGATAAAGAGCACTTGGCTGTGATCTTCAAAAAACCCACAACCTTCTGGGTATTCTCTCAAAGTTAAGAGCAAGTCTCAGTCAAGTGCTTTTCCCCAATGACCACTTTTTCTATCAAAACTCATTTAATGTTTGCAAACACTGCCTGACTGGCATCTGTGCCCAGTGAGCAAGAACAGGGAACAGCAGGAAAGCCAGGTCTTCTCATGTCCTACTGACTTGTTACCATCCCAAGTGAAGGCAACCATGTGTCATAAGAAGTCAGCATCCCTATACTAAGATGCTGTTATCTGCTCAAATACAACAGGAACAGAATGTCTTGCCTCATCACTATTTATCTGCCCTCCTTTTCAATTCTTAGTTAGATTATTGAATTATTAGTCTTGAATCATAGAACTATTTGAGCTGGAGAAGAGCTCTAAGATCAGAGAGTCCAACCACTAACCCAGCACCATAAAGTTCACTACTAACCTATGTCTCCAGGTGCCACATGGATGCATCTTTTAAATCCCTCCAGGGCTGGTGATTTCACCACCTCCCTGAACAGCCTGTTCCAATGCTTAACAACCCTTTCAATGAAGAAATCTTGCCTGATATCTAATCTCCCTGACACAATCTGACACCATTTTCTCTTATCCTGTTTTTTGTTCCTTGAGAGAAGAGACCAACCCCACGTGGCTACAACCTCCTCTCAGGGAGTTGCACAGGGCAAGAAGGTCCCTCCTGAGCCTCGTCCAGGCTGAGTCCCCTCTGCTCCCTCAGCTGCTCCTCATCTGACTTGTGCTCCAGACCCCTCCCCAGCTCTGTTCCCTTCCCTGGAGAAGATCCAGCATCTCAATGTTTTTCTTGTGGTGAGGAGCCCAAAACTCAATCCGGGATTTGAGGTGCCTCACCAGTGCCCAGCACAGGAGACAGTCACTGCCCTGGTCCTGCTGGTCACACCAGTGCTGGTATAAGCCACGTGCCATTGACCTCCTTGGGCTCACATTCAGCCTCTGCTGACCAGTGTCCCAGGTCCTTTCCTGCCAGGCAGCTTTCCAGACACTCTGCCCCAGCCTGCAGTGCTGCAGGGAGTGTTGTGGCCTTCCTGCCCTCCAGGAGCTCAACACTCCTGCCCAAATTCGTGCCACCTGCAAACTTACTGAGGCTGCCCCTAAACCCCTCATCCAAGGAACTGATAAAGATATTAAATAGCTGTGGCCCCAATACCAAACTCTGGGGAGCCCCACTAGTGCCCAGCTGGATGTGGCACCATTCTCTACCACTCTGGGCTTGATCAGTTTTTTTGTCCAGTCATTTAACTGAACTAGCTCATCTATCCAATTGTAGGAATTCTTGATTATTGATTTGGGCTGAAGTAAGAAATTTGTATAATAACTCCAACTCTTATTTTGATGGGAGATTTTGGGTACAGTTAACAGCATTCTTTTAACAGGGAAAACTAATTATATTGCACTTCCAAAGGAGATTTACTGGCAATGCTGTAAAATCTCAGTCAAGTTCATTCAGTTGTCCCCTTGATAGGAATGAAGGAGGCAAATGATAAAAGTTAAAGACTTTCTCATCACAATAAAGGGACAGATGTTCACAAAGAGGTTCCACACTAGCACAGAGGCAGAGTATCTCATTCTGTTAAAATAAGCATTTCACTGACCAGAAGTATTGATTTAATTGAAATATAATATCTCTCTTGCTTTTTGTGAGTGCTATGGTAAGTACAGGAGGAAGGAAAAGGCACCTCTAAACAATTTTTTGTAAGGGAGGAAAAAAAAGCATTTTCCTACAGAGTCTGTATGACTAAGCAGATCACCCACTTCTCCAATGTTCTCTACTCATTATCTGGGTCTTACTTCTCTCAAGCAGTTAATTATTGTCATTATAAAATAAACAAATTCAGATCACAGACCTGAACTACTCCCATTCATTGGAGAACAGGATGTGAAGTTACAGTTGACAGAAACTTAAAAATGCTGGCTAGGGTGAATCTTACTATGCATTGTCCAGAATTAAGAGCTCCCCCTCACAAAAAAAAATCAGCTTCCCCAGGAAATGCTTCTCCAGAGATAACAGGACCACATACCAAGACTGAGGGAAAAATCAGGGAAAAAATCTCTTTTGGGATAACAGCTTTTCCCCAAATATCTGATCTCAAATGCACTCCTTCAATTCCAAATCTTCTCTATTCCATGCAACAATCACCTTGACACCCAGTTTTCAAGGCAACTGTTGCTCCCTGTTTAGAGCCTGCATTACACTTCATATGCTAAGCACAAAAAGGCACTGGTCTTGTAAGGTTTATTTCTTGGTCCTGTTCCCCGAATTTCTTGATACCTATGGACAAAGAA
This sequence comes from Toxostoma redivivum, assembly GCA_013397375.1. Lineage (NCBI taxonomy): Eukaryota > Metazoa > Chordata > Aves > Passeriformes > Mimidae > Toxostoma > Toxostoma redivivum. The sequence goes on from VXBI01014248.1 coordinate 679,619, forward strand.
CTTAAAATCCAACTGATGTCACCACTCCTATAACTTCTTGATTTAAGAAAATACTCTTTGTTCCTGCTATCTCCTCCACCTCAACATCCCCTACAAATGCAAGCTGATTTTCCTTACTTCCTATGCCCGGAAGCTTGTGTTTGGTTGCTGAGGTGCATTCCATAACCCGGGCACATTTTTAAAAGAAAGGAATATACAGCTCTTGCACTATTTTGGGAAAGGAGAAGCCATAGCCAGCTGCCTTTTCACACAAGTGTTCAGCAGTAATGCTGCAAGAGTAATCAAACCTCTGGACAGTTACATTACACTGGGAATGCTGTTCCTTTCACTTCCATCAGCGAGTGATGCAAATAATAAATGCAAAGACTGAATAAAAGAGTGCACCAAACAGAAGATGGCAACCAAACCCTGCTGCTAAACCCACCAATTAGAGAAACAGAGACGTGCCTTGACACTGACAGACAGTTTTCAGATTTCATAGGCACCAGAAGGGTAATAAACATTTGCCCTTGATTAAATTACCCATTTTCCCTCTTGCTGACTGCAGCCTCCTAGGCCTCGGACACATTTTCTGCAGCAGCTGCTCTTTTCCCCACTCACACACTGCTCCCACACTGTTGCAGTACGACCCCTCTGTGTGGCTGGACAGCAATCTGATTCAGCTGAAAACCTATCTGGAAGCAAAATTAAGTTCCCAAATGTGATTTACCACAAAGTTGCATGAACATCTGTGCGGGCACAAAGGGGGAAAAAAACCAAACAGTAAGAGTGTGAGAATATGAAGCCCTGGGTATGGGCTGATCAAGCTGGAGACACTGTCACCAAGGCCAAGCCAGTGCAGGGGACAGATAGCATTTCTATTTGAGAAAGTGAGATAGTCCTTGTCACAAAGCTTCCTTGCCTTCAGAACTCCAGCCCAAAGGATGGTGCATGTAGCCAAGGTGAGACAATCTTCTCAACTGTTTCTTTCTTTGAATAGTCATGGCATCACTATGTGGTTTGTGTAAACTGGTTGTGAACTTCATTTTGCCGGACTTTTTCAATTGAAAAAATCAATGCAATTGCCACTCAGAGCACAGAAGTATCATAAATTATATCATGCAGTCAGACACCCTTGCTGTGCACATCTCTCTCCCCACAACAAATACTCCTAAACTGCCCAAAGCTCAAAGCAAACATACACCTCCTCATGCAAGTCTTTAGCATGTAGCATTTTTTGTGAATGCCTCTGTAAACCGGTCCTTCCAATTACATGTGGGTACCAGAAAAGGCAGGATAAGACTCTGTTTTAGGGAACAGAAAGACAAGCTGTCCCAACCTTGAGACACTGGTAACTGACAGAAATTTCTCTGGGTCAGGGCATGTCCCCTCATAAATGCACTCAGGGGGACTTGTTAAAGTAACACCTCTATGGCAAAGTGAAGTGATGCAACCTGTACCATGAGATCAAGCAGGTAATTTCTTTAACATCATTACAGGAATTTACTTTGGCCATGATGAACCTTCCCCCCATCCCCAAGATCAAGGGCTGATTTGTAGTACTTGAATAAGAGAATCATTTTCTTTAGACCTCTAGCTTTCTTTGTTTTCTTGTTGTATCTTTTCATGGGGTAAGTAGATATTCCTGGGCTGTCCTAGAACACAGACCTTTCCCCAAAATGCAACCAAAAGCCACTGTGGGGATCTGGCCATAAATACATACTGGTGTATGTAGCCTCTCATGCATATCCCCCGTGTTTGCTTTGTGTTTGTTTCACTCAACACTTGAACTTCACCCAAAGTGTTCAAGCAGGCATAAACACCCCTGGCATGAGGTCCTAAAAGTCTTCTCTCATCCTTACTTCTCACAAGAATGAAGTTGCCACTCCAGAGACTGCTGCTCTTGGTCTCAATTTTCAAACTCAGGCCACAGGTAAACTTTTTCACATTCTATAGCTTATACTAAACAATGTCACAGCCAAGCATAAAAAAAAGAGAGAAGTGACAGGCCCCCTCAGCCAACCATGAGAAAGATACCTATCTGATACAGGAGGTGTTCCAGCACATTAAGACCAAATTAAATTTAAAAATTTGAAATCCTTATCTCCTGAGTCCTACAATCTCCTCCAATCCCCCAAATCTTACACAGATTCCCAGACAATTAACTCTGTTCACCTTCAATCTTCCCTGCCATAAAGCAACTGCAAAGAGAAGCCAACAGATGATTGCAGGGAGGGGGGGAAGGTAAAGAAATTGTTCACTTATAACCACTTCTGTCTCTCTTCACTGCCTTCCTTCTCTTTGTCAGCAAAATGGGTCAGACAAGATAACAGAAAGGAGAGCAAGAGATGCAGAGGGAGACACACCCCCTCCGAGCTGCAAGGAAATTGAAAGATAAACAACTTCCCTCAACAGAAGAATTTACCTCTAAGTCTTCCTGCACAGGCCAGACCAGGAGTGCAAAAACAAACAAACAAAAAAAAAAGAATATATGAAAGAAATATAAAAATAATAAAGTAAGTCGTAGAGGGGAAAAGGTAACACTTGGCTGGAAAATGCTCCAAGGAGGTAACTGCCTTCAGCAGGACAACCTCTTTCAGTGATAAAAGAAGTCACTTCTCACAGTGCTGACCCTTCCCAAACCCAGAGGTCTCGAACAGACAGATTGTATCTGCTGCTTGCTGGAACATCCTTTCTGCACAAGGGCTGTCGGTGCAGGCACACATTCCTTGCTGAAATTGAGGCAGTGTCTGGGAAAGGCCATCCAGGACAAACTGCCATGAGCAGAGCATGCAGCTCCTGCATTTCCCACAGCCCTTCCTCTGACACATGACTGGGCACGCACCCGTCCTGTGATGGGGAAAAGATCAGGATGTCTGGAAAGGTGCCTACCAGGCACAAGCTGCTGTCACAGCTAGACTCGTTTCCATTGTACTTCCAGAAGGGTTTAGGAAAACATCCCAAACCAACTGTCCACAGAGAACCCACAGACAACCAGTAATCTCCCTAATGGCCAAGGCAGAAGAGGAGCCATAGTCTTTATCTCTGTACATCCTTCGCTGCTTTGGCAGACAGAACACAACAGAAACCATTCCTCCTCCAGTGGACAAGGGACACACTGATTTCATACTAGCAGAGACACACAAGGCACAACATCCTTATGCATCCACACTGAGCTACCTCTGTCAGCAAGAGCTCATGCAATTTCTTCCCCCAAGGAAAAAGCAATTTCTACAGAATGTAAAGACTACTCAATACTGGAGTAAACATCTTCAGAGCACATTATCAGATGTTTTGGAGGAAAAACACCGGGGAAGATATTCCAACCTCTTCAGGAAATTAAACAGCCACCCCTGTCCTTCCCCATACAGCCCCCTCCTCTCCCCAACACCAAGAATGACAGTGCTTCTCAAAAAAAGAGATCCCAAATACTTGATTTCATTTAAGTACATGGCACATACAGGCACATGTATTCCTCAAGAGAAAATGGACACTTCATAGATTTAAAGGAGTGCTATAAGAGAAGAACTATCACCACCAGATCCTTGGACTGATTCTAGCACGTGCAGGAAGAGTCTGAACACGACTGGGTGAGATCTGTTTAGCAAGTGCCAGTGCCTCTGCACTTGTATGCTGGCAGGTACACTCATACATTACAGTGCATTTCCTCACCAAATCTGCCAAGTGATACTCCATCCTGACTTGATGACTTCGAGAGATGCAGACATCCTGATTTTCCTTAATACTTACAAGCATCTTCCTAATGTCTTCAGTGGTAGACCACATTCACTATTAACAATCTGTGCCTTTTTCCTAATTTGAAACAATCTTTTTAACTTCCAGTCACTGGCTGCTATTGTATCTTTTCCCACTAAATTAAAGAGCTTTTGGTACACAGCCTATTCTGCCCAAAGAAAATTGAGAAACTTTTAAATACCTTGTGATAAGCTAAACCAATTGAGCAGTTCAAGAAAAAGTCTTATAATGACCAATTTAATCCCTCAAATAACATTGAACACTACATCTTTCTTGCCTTTGAGTATCTCTTTAAAAACACCAACATTAAGCCTTGTCAAAATACACTGCAACTGATTTCACCTCTCTGTCCTTATTCAGTATTTCCTGTTATTATGAACGTACATTAGTATTTAAAAAATTAATTAGCTTGTTTTAAGCTCTGAGGACTCACTGCCATGTATCTGCTCTGCTCCTGCCATCCTTTCCAAGGTCATTGGTTTCTGGAAGCACAATTCTGTATTCTAAACCCACAGCCTCCAGTCTTTCCCATAACATGCATAACATGCTCCAGCTCTATAAAAACATTTGGCCATATTAAACCCAGTTACCCAAACAATTCAGAGGACACTGTACAGCTGCTGTTCCTTCTTCATGCTTCACCACTCAGGCACAACCTTTATATAATCCACAAATTTGAACAGCTCTAATTTCATGTTTTCTTCCAGGCCAGTGACAAAAATACTACAAAGCTCTGGACCTACTATAAATCCCTGAAAAAATTCTCCATTCATATTCTATTTTCCACATCTACTGTTTTTAATCCAGTTGTTGACTCACAGATCATACATGAAACTGTATCTGTTGAACAAGATTCACTTCTCAACAACACCCTCACTGACTGAAGCAGTCATGGGAATACAATTACCACACAAATCCCATTTGTAAGTATGTGTTTGATACAAGAGATTTAATTAGAATTTTTTGATCTTCCAGAGCACTGCTACTCCCCAGCCATGTAACAGAGTCTCTTTTGCTTCACTAATTTTGAGTAAATCCCACCAGCAGCCCTTCTCACTCAATTCCTTTTTGAGCAACATTCCATATTCCATGTTGACTCAGCAGGCGGTCAGAGCACCTGTGCTCCACTATCCACTCCCAGGCTTAGCACAGGTCCACGGATTTTATTTGGTTTGGGGTTTGGTTGGTTGTTCTATCAGCAACAAACAGCTAGAGAAATTCACATAAGATCAATACGTTTTAACAACCTATTTATTCTGGATACAAAAATCCAAATATAATGACCCACACTTCATTGATGCTGATGTTCTGGGTAAGACTTGAGAAACTGGAGAAAATCTTTGGTGAATTGCCATGTCTCTAAAATGTCATTTCCACAGTGCTGTTGGGCTAGAAAAGTTCTCTTCACAAGAATTTTAGATAAAAATTTTCACTGTCAAGAGAAGAAAGTCAAAATTATGTTACTTCCATCATGTTTCAATTACTTCCCATCCTGTGTTTTCCCTGCAAACTCTTTGTACCCAACCAGCCACAGATTCTGCACTTGTATAGCTCTACTTTTTGTTAATTAGATCAAGCTGGTTTGCCACAGAGAACACCAGAGTAAAGTTTTCTGCCAAATCACTACAAAACCCCTTTAATTGCTTTATAAGTTAAATGCCTCTCTTATATAAAGCATGTTGTTTTGCACTTGACTCGACCAAAGTCCTCCTGGTTCAGTGTAAGTTTCAACGTATTTGTTACCCAAGAAAGCACGTGGGCATGTTGAGCTTTTCCATCTTTGGTTTTCTACGTATCTGCCATCAAAGGTCCACCAGCACAGAAGCAGTTACAGTGACAGAAGAGAAATTTTGTTAATATGCTTAATTCTTGGCTAGCTCCTACCAGTGCCATTGTGTGTGCACATGTACAGGAGAAGGAGGAGAGTAACTCAAGTCACACCAGCAAGGAGCTAGTTCATCTATCTCATCAACTCTCCTCTGTTTCAAACAGGTGTCCAAGAAGCAAATGGTAACTGCAGTTTGCAGCTCAGAAATTCCTCTTAGGATTTAGGGCAGTAGTAGAGGGCAGTGATTGTATGGTCTGAATGCTGCACTCTGTGTTTATACCACAAGCTGCACTGATTGTATCTAACAGATTTCTTCAGCCTGGTTTCAAAGTCTGGCTAACAGTCTTCCCCTAAAGATTTCTGCATCTTTGAATGAGATCTTCAGTCATGAAGTTATTCAGCACTTTTCCTCAGCACAGGATCAATACTTCCTCCAGACAAGAGCCTACTAGCCTTTACATCTTCTCCCATGCTTGATTAACTGACTGTCACTAATACCAAACTTGGATCATCCTTCTTTCCTTTGTTTGTGCATTTCATCTCGCAGATACACTCTCAGAACAGCAGCTTTGGGACAAGCTGACAGGCTACCCCAGAAGGCTTCAAATCACTGCTCCTACTTGAAGGTTTTAGAGCATGCTAAAAATGCTGCTATCAGGTCAAAGGGATGGATGTAACACCTCAAGTGAGTCACTGATACCTCTGAAATGCCACAAGATTTTTGGAGGTGTCAGACTGACCCCAACTCCAGCATTACCACTAAGAGCAAGACTTCAATTGCCACACCTGCTCTGGGATTGCAAGAGCACTGAATCAGTCTTGCTCACAGGACTGCACACAAATTCTGCTACTTCACATCGGGCATAAATTAAGTCAATTGTATATTTGACACTAAGAATTTCTGAAAGGTTATTTCCTATAGAAAAAAAAAAGTATCTCTATATCCTTGAGATATTTTTCAAAGTGATATTCTTATGCAATTCTCTATCTGCATGAATGAAAGCAATATACACTTTTTCACCTTTTTTTCCCTCAAAACTTGTTTCAACTTCAGTTATACTGATTTTGTCAGCAAATGTGCAGTTGGCATTTGCTGGTTATCACATACAAAGTACTGATCAATAACTCACTATTATTTAAAATGTCATGCCACCAGTAAGCTGGTTTTAAAAAATTATGACTTAAAAAAACAAAACAACAAAAAAAATACCACCATATTCTCAGAAACCTCATATTCTAAAGGTGCCTGTTCAAGAAATTTTACCTTCTCACAGCTACCTGTAATTCCACCTTCCTTCTTCTCCCAGTATATAATGACTCTTGATTTCATCAGCTAATTCTGTCCCTTTCCCAAACAACAAATGGTTGTTTATTATTTCATCATTCCCCTTCATCTTTAAGATTGTTTATTAATAAGCATAAAGCCCTAAAAATTAAATGTGAGATTTCTAAAAGTTAACAAGAAACAAAATTTTCATTCATCATTTCAAATTACGTAAATATCAGATTCTACACAAGTCATCTTCTGTGTTGGCAAAAGTACTCAATAAGCACTGATTTGGGGGCAGGGGAAGCCCTAGCTCTCTATAAATTATTTTTATATAGCTATTTATATGGCTATTTTTATATAGCTAAAATGTTGTTTAAACACAACAAATTCCTGTCTTGAGCATTCTCTGAAACACGTTCAGCTGTAATTAACTCAACAATCAGGTATAATATAATTTCTGCCTGCATAATGTGCAGAAATCATTTTGTGTAAGCAGAAAACATGTCTCCAAACTATATCTGTACCAAGGATCTAGGAACAGCAAACAGTACTTAACGTCTGCAGGAACTTAGTTCTGGAGAATTAGGTTTAAAGTAAGAGACTTCGTTAGCAAAGAATATTTATCCTACAGGGAATTGTCCCCCAAAAAACTTCTAAGCACCTGACGAAAACAAGCTCAGAGAAATTACAGGAACATTGTTGCATGGCAATTAACAGCATTCTTAAAAACCTTATACCCAACGGTTTCATTCAACTCACACCTATAAACCACCATATTTGAAAGCACACTTTCAGCATTGTTACATTCTGGATTTGATCAAATGGGATTCAACCCCATCCCCATGGGAAAAGTCAGCCACTCCTTCCTAGCACAGTAACTTGATGTATCTCAGAGAAGTGTATGAAACAACAAAATCTTGAGAAACAAAAGTAAAGGCAATGCAACAGGCTGGAAAGTCAGGATACGTGTGACAGTAGAAGACTTAGGAAAGGGAGCCAGGGAGCCAAGAGTCACACTAGTGACAAGTGGAATATGTGGCAAAGGGTGGAACAACTACTGCTCAGCGCTGCAGGCGGTGTGACTTGACAGGTGTGTGTACCTACACACAAACGTGTGCAAATGAACGAGGCTCCCTGCAGAGCTGTGCGGCAGGAGGGGCAGAGACATCGGTGGTGAGCACGTGTGTACAAATACATCCCTGCACACAGGAAATGCAACACATGGTGATGGCACTGGGCTGCACCAGCAGGAGCACAGCCATCCTCATCCAGGGAAACCATGGCTTCCTGGCAGTCAGCACTTTTCAAGAGCCACTGGAAACACCACAGGCAGTTCTGGGCATCCCCAGCACATGATAAATCAGAGTAGTTTGGTGGAGGGAGATGCTCAGAGGGACAGAGCTGTGTGAGGAGAGGCTGTGGGAGATGGGAAGGTCCAGACTGGAGAAGAAAAGGCTTTGGGGAGCTGACAGCAGATCTGCTGGACCTACAGGGGGGTCTGTGCACAGGGGCACACAGCAGGACATCAGACACAAACTGCAACGGTGCAGGTGTGACCTGACCTAGAGAAAAGGTCTTTCCTGGTCAGGACAGTCAAGCACCAGAACAAGGACACAGAAACTGACAAATCTTTGTCTTTGCAGGGTTTAAGATCTCAATGAACAAAGTCCTGGTCTGACCTTGGTGTACATCACACCTTGAGCAGCAGGTTGGACTAGACACCTCTTGAGGCCCTTTCCAGTCTGAATTATTCCACAATGTCAACTTGCATCCCAGAGAACACCACAATGTCCTGTTACAAATTTACTATGCCAGGTTTTACCTTTCAAGTCTTCACTAAAATACAGTCCCTATCGAGAAGAGACAAAACCTATGCTGTTTTGGTTCATCTCCTCACAAAACCACAGATTCCCACTCAGGATCTGCAATAGCCTTGAATATCAAATCTGGAATTCCAAGAGATTTAAGAGGCACAGAAGTTACCAGTTACCTGAGTGCAGTACAAGTGGAACCCAGTGCCTAAACATTCAGAGTTTTTTGGGAGAAGGTGGTGTTTACTCTGAGGCAGAAAACATCACACATCTACAACCAGTAATCTCCCTAATGGCCAAGAACAACAGCTCTTCCTTAAAGTAGCAGCTGTATATTTCTTGAAAATTTAATGTTCAGCACCTACCCTCAAGGAACAACCCCTACATTCTGATGCTGTAAAGGCACAGGGTAAGAAGCTGCGTTGTTCCCTCTCTATATTCAGGGTGTACAGCTCCACACCTGGGAAAAGAAGCCTCACTTAGCAAACCAAAACCATGCCAGCTCCCACCAGGAACACCTGCAGTGGTCTGAGCAAACTGTTTTGTTTTTATTCTTCTGCTGGGTGCTGCTGCTCCTAGAGCAGAGCTACTTAAACAAAGGCTGCTTATTCTAAATTAATTGATTCTGCATTGAAGCACACAGAGACCACTCACAAAGCCCATTACTTTAAGTCAGGAAGGGGAGCTATCACCTTCGACCAGGCAGCAGAACATCTTGAACCGACACAGAAGTTTCTGCAGTGATTTCCTATAGGCTAAGTGATTATTCACCAAGCATGATGCTTGCATAACCGTACATACAAAGGATATCCAATGTTAACAAAGTTATACAGACAAGCAAATGTAACCATCTCATTAGCACAAAAAAAAAAAAAA
>VXBI01014248.1:690153-709815 GCA_013397375.1 Toxostoma redivivum
GTGCCGGGGCTGGAGCGGGATGAGGGGCCCGGGCTGCCCCTGCCGCTGCCATGGGCTGTGAGGACAGCGACTGCAGGGGGCAACCCCCCACCGCCCGCGGAAAGTGCTAATTAGCCACAGGGACCCGTGGTCATTAAGGCTGGGTAGCCTCGGGGGCCTCTCCTCCAGCCGCCCTCAAGGCAGGGACAGTAAGAAGCTTAGCTCTGTGCCTTGGCCCATTAGCGTTAAATCCCTCCACATGCATAAAAACCCATCCGAGCTCCTGCTCTAGCGCTGGGCTCTGTACAGGAGAGAACTTTTTTTCTCGTACCCAGTGCTACAGGACCCATTTCTGTTCACCACTGCTGTTCCCTGTTCTCCTGCCACCAACCTGGCTCTGCTGTCTCCATTCCCTGCCCGCAGGGACTGGGCAGCCATCACTGAGCCCATCCAAACCTTTCTCCAGCTCGATATTCCCACTTCCCTCAGCCTGTTAAACTCCAACCTTTCTGCAGCCTCCCCAAGGTTCTTTAAAATTCAAGATCTGACATACCAGAGGTATCTAAAAGCGCAAGCAGCATTTCAGATGTGAGTGATGACAAAAAGGTGAGCTCATTGCTCATCTCCATGGGCTGGCTGTGGTCCCACAGAGAGCCCAGTGTGTCCACAGCCTGTCCTGGCCAGGACATTCTGCTGACACCACACCAGGACACTGAGCCTGCACAGCAACCCATGTTCTGTGTGTTCATCTATTACAGGGAAGAAAGAGGACAAGGCCAGCAGAGAAAGCACCTGTCTGGTGCCCCTGTGCTCAAATATCCAGAGCAAGAAAAACCCAAGTGCAAGACTGGTGTCTGGGTCTGGATATGTACTGGCAACCTGAGCACCATCAGTGTAACTCAACTGTGAGTACTTCAGGAGCCTCCTGGGTTTCAGGGAAGCCAGAGCTGATCCAAAATAAAAGAGGCCACAGAGCTATCTTACAGTGTGCCCTAGGGTGCTTGGCAAAGCCATGAAGGGATCACAGTAAGCCTTTACCCTTCTCCCCATCTAGACACATCCAAATTCTCTACAGGACCTTCTGCTGGTAAACCTGATAAGAAAGTCCAGATTTTCCTTTCCTGCCTCAGCCTGTCATACAGGGAAGACTTTCAGAGAGAGGGATGGTGGCAGAGACCTCAGAAGCAATGGAACAAGTCCAAATTAAAGCAGGCAGAATGCCCCCAGCAGAGCAGCAAGGAGTCCTTATGGGCTTTTATTCTGTATGGCATAATTTTAAAGTGTTATGCTTCAGGCATCTGCCCCACAGCAACACAGACAAGCACAGCCTAGTTAAGGGTGGCTGTTTCACAGGCCACTCCTCTGAGCACTCCAGCAGCTCAGCACCTCCTCCTTATTTCTAGTGAGCTAGCCAGAACAGAAAGCCTAGAAGGTTATTCTTGGTTGCTGTAGATGTACAGCCACTATCTCTCACAGCCAATGAACCTTTGCAGTGGGACACCCACATTGTCTGGTGGACACGTGGGGCTGGGTGTGCACAGGGAGCTGCCTGCACAGTCCCACTGCAGAGCTCCTCCTTCACACAGCTCCACATCTCCCACGCTTCCCCAGCAGGCAGCTCGTGGTGCAGCCACAGGACACCCACTGATGCTACAACCAAAAACATTCAGTCCAAGCAGTGAATGTGGGTTATGACTGCTGGTTTGCAACACTGAGGCTGGAGTTACACCATCCAGGGAGAACTGAGGCAGCAAACTCAGGTGTTACTTCTCAAGGAAGTAGCCTCAAGTCCCATCACCCAGAGCTCTGGCTCCTTAAACAGGTACCAGCTGTCCTTTACATCTCTAGTAGGGGATTAGTTTGTAGCAGTGACTCCTCCTAGAATGAGCAAATAAAGAAATGGTCTGACATCTTCCAGGTGGGATCAGTGGTTGCCTCATAACTTCAGTGGAGCAGCCACCTACACAACCCCCAAGTGTTTTTGCAGCCTTTCACACATCAGCCATCAACAGAAGTGCTCTACACACAACCAACACTATTCCTCAGGTCAGTGGCTGGTTGCTCACCACAACATGTGACCTCTGCCCTTCCCTCATGTCTTGTGCCTCAGCTGAATACGACAAGGCACCTACAGCAGATTTTGCTCTGAGCTGGGCAGGCACCCAAACATTGGGAAATTCCTGTAGCTGGGTGTTGGGAAGTACCAAAGCAAAGGGACTAGGAGCACTCCTGCTTTGCCAGGCTCCTGGTCTAGCCTACAGCAGTTATTTCAGTCTCAGAGTTGACACTTAGCTTTTTCAAAGCCAACCAGTGCATGGACCCAAGGGGAGACCCATAAGATCTGAAGAGCAGTTGATTTTGACCTGCAGATCAGTATGTGGGGGTGGAATATGTGAACAGCAACAGAACATTCCCCACCTGAGTCTCAGGCTTTCTTCAACACTCCACTGCACTGGGTCTCCTTTGGAGATCCCTGCACATATCCAAGGAATAGCAGAGCCACACCTCTAGGGATAAATAAAGATGACCGATTGATGCCCTACAATTGGATCCCAAAAGAGCAAGGCAAACATTGTCTTAATACAGAAAAGGCCATCAAATTTCAAAGCAAGGGCTTCAACTTCTGACTCTTTAAATGCTCATATCATTTACAGTCTGAATGGGGTTCTTGGGCAGTATCAGTTACATGGATTAGGAGCTGTAGAGGACATAAGTACAATTCCTCTTCCTGAGATTTTTACAGCTTAATGGACAGGGAACATTGTTGATGAGCCTCCAGCTTCTTACACTATGACCAGAATCTCCCCATCTTCCCTTTGTGCTTTTTTCTGTCCTAGAATCACTGTCAATTAACAGTACACAAATAAAACCGATGTCATCCATCTCTCCTAAACTGCACATGCATTATTCATCAATATGCCCTAATTGATTCTCTTATAACCATGAGCACTTCTGCACTTGGCAATGTTCTTCTTGTTCAGCAGAGCACAATTTATGAAGTTTTATTCCACTTAGAAAAGGCACTTTCAAAGTGGTACCTTCCATGACTTTTCTGATCAGAACATCAAGTTTGATCTTAATGCATACAGACTTCCATCCTGGGTTTTGTGCCCAGATGAAAGTGTCAATCAAGTAACTCTGGTGCACTGCTGCTCAGTGTCCTGACTGCGAGGTTAGTACTGTTCTGGATACTCTGGGCCTTCTTCCCTATAATAGGATCTATAAAAGAGGTAAAAGGGAATATTTGAAAAGGAATCCACACTCCTGATTTAATGCTCTGAAAAGTGTAACCTACAAAACATGTAGGGAGCCAAAATGGCCTCACAACAGCTTTCCATGGAAGTTATAGTAGCATCTCCTGAACTACTCAGCAAGAGGACAAGACTCTCTGAAAGCTCCCTCTAGAGCAAGAGAAAAATACATATCCCATTTACATGAGGATAACTCAGCTTTGTCTTCAGTATCCTGGTACTAAAATACCTCTGGATTCTTTCATCCTAAGATTTGACCAAGATTTCTGGGATCGGAAAGCCTGTGGCAGAATGCTTAGAAACAGCACATATTATCAAGGTGCAGTCCACATACTCAGTGAGATGAACAGGCCTGAATTTCACTCTGCAACCCAAGCAGATATAAGTCAGCATATGACACCCTATACAAAGCAATTAATAAATCAAACCTCACCATTGGCCCAAGTGTGTTTGGTTTGATGGGACCATACATCATAGCAATTTCTTCTCAAGTACTCTGGTGACAGCACAATTCCTCCTACTGGTGGATGTGCCCTTTCTTAGATCCTTCTCTTTCAAATGGGGGGTGTAACCTGTTATATCAACTGCCACTGAAGAGACAGACATCGGTGTGCCATGGTGACACCACTTGTGCTCCCTGGAGACCTTCTGTGGCCAGGGATGTCACACAGTGCTCTGCATCACACAACCATTCACCATTAACCACATCTGAGTTGCCTCCTGTTCTACATACCTTTACTAGTCTCTGATATTCCTAATTTCTCTATTTGGTGCTGGTTTCAGATGCTATTCACTGGTCTCTTTACTTACTGTGGCACTGTCCCATGGTGAAGGAAAGGGGAGCAGTCCAGACACACCTCACAGGGAGCCCATCCCAACTACAGGATGGGAAACCTGATGGTGCTGCCAAGCTGTTTTCATCCTGGGAGAAGGGCTCAAGCAGTCAGGGGGAAGTGGAAAATCAGAACTTTACTTGATTCCTAATATCATAACTTATTATTGAGCTTTGTGCTGAAGGACTTGGTCAGGAGTCACCAGGGAGCCAAACTCCGAGTAGCCTGTTCGGTTTGTGGTGCTCCCGCCTCACGGGCATTTAATCAGAGTCATGATATCCAGGCCGGGTTTCACTTCAGCAGTCAGCCTGCAGCCTCCTCCTTCCCCCGCTAGAAGGGGCTGAGAACCAGCGACTGCAGAGCAGGAACAGGGAGCTTCCTTATGGGCAACTTCAAGGTAAATCCCACCACACCAAACAACTTGAACACTTCTGCCTGTTAGGCTCTGCACTAGCCCAATCCAGAAGGGATTCAGTGTCCCTACAAAGCAAAACCTCTCTGCTTGAAAAGCTGGCACTTTGGTTTCCTGACCCTATAGTGAGCTGCTTTGGGGAGGATTTCAGTGCTGAAATGCTGTAACATCATTGCATAACTCAGCACAGCACTGCTCACTTGAAACACTTTTCAGCCTTCAACACTCCATTTTCAAACACTGCATGCAGGAAGGTAAAACAAGGCACCACTTCTTCCAAACGAAGCTGGAGGGTTTACTTCAGGAAAGTAAAGAAAATAGCGAAGATATGATGATATAACCAGAGGGAGAAAGATCTAGACAGGGCGTTTTGCTCATAGATGAAGCAGCTTTATATTTAAGGAATTAAAAGTGACAAGTTTACAAACTAATACAAGGCAGCACTTTATTAGAAAAGGTCACCCAGCTGCTCCTGGCAATCCCCAGAGCAGGGTGCTGGCTAAAACCAGGCTGTCACTTAATCACCCACTCCAAGGGTGATGTCTATGAGGCCAGCAGTGAACCCTCAGACACCCGCAGTGCTCACACCTCCCACAGAGGGCGGCAAAGTTAAATCCACAGCTCCAGCACGTGTAAATGCATCACTGAACAACCTTGTGAAGCCCATTAGCAAATTCACAGCAGGCAGCTCTGGGCTGGTCCTTACTGGGGGCACAACCAAATTTTACAACACTCCTTGAGACAAGGCAAGCTCCTGCCAAGAGAAGAGCTGGGTCATAGGTCGGGGGGTGGCTGCTGTTCACTTTGCTTTTGCCTATAGCAAGCTCTACTCTTCTGCCTTTAGCTGCGGGGCAGAGAAGATGACACAATGCACAACCAATGTCAGTAGGTTTTTACTGCCAGTGCTCTGCCAATACCTCCTTTTCAATGCTACAGCGAGCTTTTTCCGAGGAATTGACTTTGATAGCAGTTCATACAAGGGATGTTCCCCTGTGTGAGGATATTGTCCCTGTTGGGCTTCAGATGTCAGGGCCATAGTGTCCCTAATGCCCTGACCAGCTTCACTTGGGACTTCCACCTACACACCCAGCCCTGCTTATTAGCACAGGGGCTCTATTTAAACCCAACTCTGGGCATTTAGTCTTGGTCTATGCCTGCTTTGTTTTGCTGGGTCTGGCCTGCAGATTTTTTTCCCCCTTTAACTTTCACTCTGCCTTATTCCCATGAGCTTGTCTGATGACCTGGATCCTTGGTGATGCTGCTTGCTGTTCCACAGCCTGCCCAGATTTTCTGATTCTGGTGTTGTGGCACAAGCACTGACTGGAGAGACCCCTGCTCTGGGATCCCCTTGGCTCCTGGTTTCTTGTTCCTATAAAGAGCAGCAGGTATTTGCTATTGACGGAGAAGTGAGGGACTATTCAACCTCTGCTCTTCTCCCCATGGTTAAGGCTGTTGACCTTCACCATCAGAGTGTGTGTTGATGAGGACCCTGGGGCTTTACCAGGGACAGGGAGGAAGGCTATAGGTTGCTTTAGACAGTGAGATTTTTTTTTTGTTTTGCTCATTTTGCAACTGTGTTTTAATTGATTAGCCTGAAATGTATCCTTACACAAAGGTGGCACAAAAAGGAGAGTTTTTTTAGGAGATGAGAAGGATATGTGCAATTAAATGACTACTAATAAAAGACTTTCTGGTTTTGAGTAGATATGCAACAGATATAAGGACCATGAGTGGATTATCAAGGTTTGGGAAGAGAATTTAGTGCACTTTTCATATTAATGCTGATAAAACCTGCATTTGTTTCTTTCATCTGTAGACTCATCCAGGATTCATTATTAATCTGCAGCCATAAAACAAGGTAGAGAACTTTTCTCTGCTTTTCAATACACTTTCTACTTTGTTCTTCATATAGGAGCTAATCTTTTGTTTATTAGAACAGTGGTAATCACTGCAAATTCTTTAAGCAGCCCATATGTAGGGGTTGGTGTTGATTTCACTTTTCATTTATTTGCAGTAATGCTTCTTTTTAGTATGATAATCCTGAAACAATGTACCATGTACCAGGTGAGACTCCCTGGTCACACACATGATTATTAAGGCAATGAGTGCACCAGGAGCTGCTTCTTTCCCTACACTCCCCTGGTATCCAGGGTTGGCTCCCACCTGGATCCCTGCAGGCATTGCCCACTATCCACCAGTTGTTCTAGAGGGGTGTAATCATACCAATGGCAAAAACTGGTGTGCTTGAAAGCCACAATTCGTTATGCAGCTCATCCCAGCACCTCTCATGTTTGGGAGGGGATCTTCACAGCAGTTACTTCTGCTTCTTCACTCAGTGGGAATACACCAATGTAATTCAGTGCTTTCTGCAGCCTGCTCACCTGCAATGGGTGGTATCTTGAGTTTTGAAATAGGCAAACATCATTGTAGTTGTTTTTCCTCCACAACAGGTGAATTCATTCATTTGAAAAACAGTCCCTGAACAACTGTTTAAACTACATTAAACACTTTCTCTTTCATTGACTCTTCTGGTTTTACAGTTGTTTCTGAGGTTTAGGAGCTCAAAGAAGTTTCTGTTTCAAAAGCACATTTTCATTCCTGCAAGGCTCAATCTCTGGGGCACGACTTAACTAGATAATTTTGATGGTAGATGTATTTAAGTAGGGAAATTATGGAACTGTATATATGAAGGAGGTAATTTGGGGCTGCCTGTATGAATAAAATGTCCTGGTATGTTAAATGGGAAGCACCATTAATACATGACTTCTTCACCTGCATGGCTGGGGCCATGGTGAATGACTTTCCTTGCCCAAATGCAACAAGATCTGCCAGCTAGGCCAACACAGCAGGGAAAAGAGAACGATGCAATCAAGAGGCTGGACAATTATTTTTGGAAACTTACTGTTTACAGATCAGAATAGCAGTTAAGGTGACAACATACCTGTTGTAAGAGCTTTGGAAACTGTCCTGCCCCCCTTTCAGGCAATACAAAAGGGTTATGAAACACCAAATGGTTCTTTTTATAGTGCAGGGACATGTGTTCAGCATGTGGGGAAGCACAATTCAGATCCTTCCCTTTCTTCAGCTTCTGGTAGAGGAAGCAGCCTCTAGGATTCCCCCATCACACTGTGTGGTGACCCAGCACAGGACCCATGGACATGTCCAAACACACTTTTTCTGACTTGCAGTTGTACTGTGCTTCTTCCTTGCCCCTCATCACCCAGCTTATGGCTCTGGTGAGAACAAAACTGGGAAGTAAATTAAGCCATGCAATTTGTATACCTGTCTGCACTCTGGTCTAGACCACATAAAGGATGGTTTTGAAAAAGATTAATTTGCTGAAAATAATTGACATTAGGAGAGGGGAGGTATCAGTAACAGCTCTATTTTATTTCCAAGCATCTGAAATAACTATAAAAAAAAAAATAGCAAATTAGTCAGCAAAGTGTCCACTGCAGCCAAGCTGCACACGCCCATGGAGAGGGGTTGTTACAGGTGGCTGAGCCTGCAAACCCTGCATAGCAACCAGAATTATGCGAAATATTAGGGCAAAATTAAAGAAAAAACACAAAAGAAGAGACAGAAGAAGGCAGCAAATGGCAGGGTTGCATTGGAAATCAGCCAAGTGATAGGAGTGAAGTTTGCCCAGACATATTAGTGTGTACCTGCCACCAATTTCCCCAGCCCTGCTGTGCTTTGCCATGGAGGCACGAATAGACAGGATGTGGGCAGAGGAGCTGACAGCCCTGCTCACGCCTTTGCACAGTCCCATGCTCCACAGGAGTGAAGAGCAGTGGGCAGAGCAGGTTTTCCCACTGATACAGACTCCTGGAAGACCAGCAGCCAGAGGAGGTGTTTTGGCACATCTGCTGGCAAATTGGCTGGAGGCAGGGACTCTGGCTTTTGGGCTGCCTCGATGTTATCAGCTCTGTGCCCCTCTCAGGGCTGTGCAGGAAAATTTCAGACCTCTTCAGCTGTTTCAGGCTGGAGATAATTCCACAGCACACAAGCTTGTTTTTCTTAGTCATCTTTCATTTTCTTAGTCATTTTCAGCTCGTCCACACCCTGGATTTAAAATTGCTTTTGTACAATCTGGGTGCAGAGCTGAGCAGGAATGGATTGCTCCCAGCTGGTGTCTGCGTGGGAAGGAGACTGCTGAATTCCCAAGAGATGTTTGGGACACGAGTACTCCCAGCAATTCTCCAGCATCAAGTGATTTGAGATGGGATGAGTGGAATGGACCAGAACTGGCAGATCTGGATGCTGTGACCGTGGCTGAAGCACAGGGTGAAGTCAAAGAATCCTTCCAGAAAAAAACAGCTTTGAGATGTGGATGCTGCACCTGACACTCACACGGGGAAGAGGGGAGCTACAGCGCTCCCTCCAGCAAATCCTCCTCAGCCAGTGCTGACTCCTAACTGAGCAAACCTCCCTCCATCAGACACTGTTTCCTTTGGAAGGAAGGTACAAGCTCTGGAATTTGATAGTGTCTGCAGGGTGACATATTCTCCTTAGTGCATGGGATAAGGGGTACAACTCCACCAACTACAAAATCTATGTGTTCCTACAGTCTTGGCAAAGGTTCAGCCAGAGAGGACCAAGAGAGAAAAGCTGCATTAGGAATAGGAGCAAAAACTTTACTTTGTAAGTGTGGGGTGTCTGCAACCAGTGCAGCAAGACAAAAGGTTTTGTGAACCTGCCTCCTCCTTTCCCATTTTCCAAGTCTCTTGGGAGAGTGATGCTGAACAAGTCCAGGCAAAGAGGGAAGTTCAGAAGAGCTGTAACTGTGAGACCTCAGCACTCCCTTTTCTCTCTGTGAAAGGGAGAGATGGAGAGTTTCGTGGTTGGATCTGGAAATGTTGCTCTAAAGCAAACACTGAATATTCACCATCTGAATGGTGGGTAACCACACCTTGCTTGTAAAACTTTCCACAGCAGGCAATGTTGTTCCCTGGAGCCCTCCCTTGGGGATCCATCTTCCAGGGAATTCTCTCCTGGCTCAGGGCAGTTTTCTGTACCCCAGGAGAATGTTAACAGTGGTTAACAGTAAGTAGCTGCAGGAGGCTGTGTCTCATCTGGCCTGATGCACCTGTCTGCTACAAAACAGGCTGGGAACAATCCCAGACAGCCTGTTGGGAGAGGCTGGGATGAAGAAAATTCAAAATGTCTATGGTGAAATCTTGCCTTTATTATCCTAGACACTAACATCCCACATATTTCAAGGACACCAGCATTTTACTCCCACGATCCAAAGACAAAGCAAAATAAATCTTGGTACTCTCAGCCACAGTGCAAAACTCTGATTTATAGAAAATAGCATCCTAGCCTGGAAGAGTGGCTCAACACGCCTCCTTCTTCCTTCCTGGCTTAAAGCTTTGCATCCCTACTGCTAAAATCTCCTGTGAGTTCTGCTGTCCAAACAGCCTGTAAAAGCCATAAACATCTCTCATTATGTCCTCCCATCTTTTGAACTTCTCTTTGGGCTAAAGCATTGTTTTCCTTGCAGACTACACTGAAGACTGCTGCCCAGGTACTACATTAAATGTAATGAAATTATGATAAGCACACAAATGTTACATTAAACACAAATCTAGACTGTGAAATAAGGTAATACAGGGAAAATTCCTGTTGATCCTATCCAGTTGTACTGGTGATTTGGTATGTTCAACAACTGAAAATTACCTTTTTTCTCTGGAGAAGACTTGATGAAAAGAGAGACAAGATAAAAAAATCTTGGGGAAAAGAAAATCTTCATTGGGGTATGCCAAAATGATTCATCCAGAATGTCCCTAATTTAATAATTAGTAGCTTTTTATTGCAATTTTAAAAACCATATTGCAGCAGGTAGAGACAGACACATTGTTTCCAATGCACAGTGCAGTATTGTGAATCAAGTGCACTCCCAGGCTGTGAATATATCACTTCTCTATAACTGCTTACTGATGACATTGGTTTTTAATAATTTGTTGCTCCTTTGCATCCAGAAGTGGTAAAAATGTGTCTTTCTCAGAAACCTCTTCCATTACAGGGCGAGGGGTGTGTGTGTTTCACATATGCCTGGTGTTCAAACTGAATGGAAATGCAGAGCTTTGCATCACCCATTTATTGTCATTTACAGCCATCACTGCACACCTGAGCTGCCCTTAAATCCCATCTCCAGAAACAGAGAGCACATTCAGGTATTTTTCTGGTTATCATTTATCAATGCTGGTTTTGGAATAAGGATAAGGATATGGCACTTATCTACATCCCAAAAGGAGTAGACTACTACATAAAATACTCTGCACTCCTATAAATGTAACTAAATGTTCACAAACAAGGTTCCCTGGAGACCAAAGCCGATGAGTATGTCCCTGCCGTTGCTAACAAAGTGTTCTGTGCCCTGGTAGGCAGTGGGATTTTTCTCCTTTGTGGCTTGGCATCCAATATGATTCCTAAAAATTCAGCACTTTTCCCTTTCCCTTCCTCCATATTGTCAGGCGCTTCTGATTTATTTGGGCAAAGAAAATTTATGAAGCTTCATTCTTGCTCTATTCCCTCTCCACTGGGGATATGAAGCTCCTGGAATGAAGAAAAGACCCTGTCATCTACATGAGGGAACAAGTGGAAGAGGGAAGGGAAGAGCCTCGAGCTGATGCTGCTGTCTTGATGTGGCACTTTGAGTTCAGCAGCAGAACCGGAACTTTGTTAAGTCACCATGATGTCAGGGATCTGGATCTGCACCAGCAACATCGTGCCCCAAGGACCACCTGCATTCCTAGGTACCTGGGCTTGGAGGTGCTCAGTGTATCAGGAAGCTGCCCTCAAATATCCCTATCCCAGAATGTTGCTGGGGCTGCAGAAGCTGTTTGGGATCAGGGCAGCACAGAGAGAGGTGTTGCCAGAGGAAATAATTCCTTCTGGGTGAAAACTGTGACCTATTTCATGGCAGAGGAAAACTTAGGGCAAGAGTCCTGGGTGAATCCCAGCACAGACTCCCTCAGCTTTACATTACCTCATTTCAGCTGGGGATTTGCCCCATGTCAAAAGCTGTTGGATGCTTTTTGCTGCTGAGGGATCTTCAGAGCTTCTTCCTAAATGTGGCTGAATGTGAGAGCCAAGTGTTCAGACTTTACAGTGCTTCAGGTCCCAGTGTTTAGGCAGTGCCTGCAGTGGGGCTATGCACGTTTAGCTGCTGAGAGTCAATATCTGTGGAGCTCCCAGAGCCATAAGCACCACCATGGACTAGCCAAAAATTAGGGTTTCCAGGAGATGCTGCATATGAGGAACACCACACAGTTGTTATTAAGACCATTGATGGAATCCCTCCATGATAAAACAACTCATGAATACAAAATTAACATTTGCACATGTGCCTGCCACCATTATAGCCCACTTTCACCAATTTGCTTATTGTTTCCATGTGCATCAAAATCTGAGATAAATATATATATAAATGCACTTGACCTAATTAACTCCTATAGGGAGAAATGATGAAGAAAGCACGTATAAAATCTGCACTTAAGGCCTGATAAAAAGGAAAAAAATAAAAAGAAAACCCAGAAAAAAAACCCAAACCCCACCCGCCCCTTAAAAAGGCTAATAGTCTTAAAATTGTACTTTTCCGTGGTTCTGTTTAGTCTTTGTTTTCTAAAGCTGCTGTTGTTACAAGTAATCCCTAAGATCCTTGTTGCTGGAAAACATAAGGAAGAATTTGTTTGTATTCTCTATGTGTCTTGCAGGCATTTCACAGCATGCTGTGTGTAGTCTTTTCTTGCTTCCTTCTGAACGAAGAGTTTTCTTTGCTGGTTGTTTCCTATAGTAACAAAACAGATAAAAAAAGAAAACCCTTGTTAAACCACAAAAACTAGCAAGGGATTTTGTGTAGTGCCTGAAATGAACTTTTAACATTCCCAGTTAGAGAAATGAGTTTAGTCAGGAAATGATGTCTTGTTGCCATGATGCCACTTTCTCTGTACTAACTGTCCCCTACTTTGCTCATGTTTCCATTATATATTCTCTGTGCATGGTTTATCTGTGCACTTCCAGTCTTCCAAAGGCTCTTTCCTTTCATAGCTTCACAGTCCTGGATAGCTCATATATCACAGGACACACCAATAACCTCACTTTTCAATAATTTGGGAGAAAGGACAGGTATGAAATTCTGCTTGAAGTTTCTGGGTGTGTGTGAGAAGCCGAGCACAAAGCTCTGAGCAAGACTGCAGTAGCAGTGTGGTAAGGATTTGGGGGCCATGCTGCAGAAAGCAAGGGGTGTGTGTCAGTGTATACTTCATGCAACACTGATCACTTTGTACTATTTAACTTTTTTTGTTGACTTTCAGCCTGCAAACGCAGATGTGCTGTCACTCAGATGCTCAGCTAGGCAGAGTTGTGTGCTCTTGGCATCACACTGAGTGTCTGAATGGAGCTTTTTGGCACCAGCCTGTTTGGAAGAGAGCTTTTTGCCTGCTCATGTTCTCATTAGTATCTGAGCTGATGAACGACATGCTTCTGCATTTCCATGTTCCTAGATATAGATCTGGCCTCTCTCTTCAGTCTGGGCTAAGTGCTAGCTGGGGAGCCTGTGTCTGCACTGCTGAATCCATGCAAACACCAGGAGAGCCCAGGGAGCAGCCTGCCTGATGGCAAGTCCTGCACATCCTGGGAGTGTCCAGAAGAGTTAGTGCAGTTGGCCATGGTAAGAGCCTTGATACTTGCAAGGGTGAACTGCTTCTACTGATCTACAGTAGTGAAGCAAGACACAGTGGTAGCTCAACCACTGCCAAAATGTAGGTCTCTCCCTGTCCCTTCCTCATAAATAGCTTAGCTGGTTTTAGTTTGTGTTGCTGTTTTAGCTCCAGCCCAGAGAAAACCTGCTGCAGAAGTATTGCTATCACTCTCCTATCACTCTTTCCCCACAAGCAACCAGCCTTGAAATCCTTTTGCAATAGGTGCCATCAGCCTACTGTCACTCTTCCCCTCTGAGAAACTTCTTGACTTTGCTTGGCCTTTTCTGCTGGAAGGAATCCCCAAATGCTCTCTCCACACACAAGAGCAGGCATAACTCTCAGAAAAGGTGGGAACTGCATTCCCTGGATCGCCCACCTCTGCTGCCCTCCGTGCATTTCCTCTTTGCGTTCCATTGATGAGGGAGCCTCCCCTGCCTTTCTCACTGTCACTCAGAAATAGCAAAGGAGCACAGGCAGAATTTGATGGAATGAACACATTTTGCCTGCCCTTTTACATTTGATGTCTCTCTCCAGCTGTTGGGTGGTTTTGCTCAGTGTGTGTGAGCACACAGATGGCTCCTCTAAGCATCTCGGCCCCGGATGATTGCTTTTTAATTTTTGCTTTGGGCTATTTTGAGCTTTTTCCTCTCCTCCCAAGAGGACGCTGGTGTGGTGTGATGGTGTCGGTGTGCCACCTAGTGATTGAACTATCCCCTTGACACACATCATTTATTGGAACACTCAGTGCACCTATTTTGGACCCACCTGCCTATGGTCACCTGGATCACAGGTAACCTGTGGCAATGCCTGCAGCCTCTTTGCTCTGCTCAGTTTGTCCAGGCAGAGGGATCTCACTGATCTGCTCTTCCCTGCTTATTTCACTTGGTACCTTTTTGCTCCCTTTGTACCTCTTTCTACTGTATTATCTGTATCTACTGTATTATCTGCATCCACTGTCTATGATGTGGGCAAGAAATGAGAGATCATTTGAGGGGTGCTGGCTGCCAGCTTGCAGGTCACCCATGGCCATAACCTAATCCACCAGGCAATATTTTTGTACAATGTGAAAACTTAGCACTAGATACATGTCAGTCAGATGCTCTGGGGGAGTCTAGACAGTGTTTAAAGCCCTTCAGGCGTGAGGGGTATCACTGCAGATATTTATCCGCTTCACACCTCATAAAACCTCTTCTGAACTATTTGAGCAGATCCAGGCTGGGAGAGCAATAGGGTTGGAACTGAGGCCTTTTTGTCAGGATTTTGTGCCTGCTTCCCACTCCCCAGATTCCCGGAGGCACACAGGGACCTGGCAGGGTGGAAGGGGGGAGCAGAGCAGTGCATCACAGCCGGCTGAGCTCCTCTCTCTGCTGCCCTGGCAGGAGCGCTGTGCTCCCAGGTGCAGCTCCCCAGACGTCTGACCTCCAGCCCGGTTCCTGCAGTCCCCTGGGGCACGGGCGTTGTAAAGGAACACCCTGCAGTTTACAAGCAGCTGAGCAGGGCAGGTTCAGACCTTCCCAAAGGTTCAGGTCCCGGCATTTTCCGTTCCCTGGATGCTGCTGGGAAGTCCAGTTGGGTGCTGGGTGCAGTTGCAGCTGCAGAGGGATAAAGAGTGCTAGGAAAGGACTGAACTCTACTCCTGGGCTCACTACTCACCTGCTATGAGTCATGCAGCAAAATTGTGCTGCAGAGGTTGTACTGCCCGGTCAGTAACCACTGTTAAGCTTCCCTTCAACAGGAGCTCAATTGCAGGGAGAAACACGGTGACAAGCAAACGGAGTCCCACAAGAACATGGGGCAATTAATGACAGGCTGTGTAGGAAGTCAACAAACTATCACTGTAGATCTGTGTTGGAGGTCAAGGTGAGAAATTAACACTCCTAAAAGCCTAAAGAATCCGTCCTCTCCTCATAGGGCAGCTGAGGTGAGGTGTCTCTGAATGTTGTGAGCTATCTGATAATGACCTTTTTCTCATTCTCAGAGCAAAGGTTTGTTCAGGCTGAAGGTGAAGCTGCTGCCTGGAACCTGGGTCTGGGGCTCTCTGCCTTTGCCAGCAGCTGTGAGAGATGAAGCAGCCCAGTTTTCCACTCCTAGCTGTATTCAAGGCATCCTTTGGAAACGAAATTTGTATCTTCCTGGCTTCTCCTACAGTGCTGTTCCACCTCTGATCCCACAGCTAATTGTCCTTAAGTCTAGAAGTTTAGGGTCACACAAAACAGATTTATCCTCTCTGTAAACTACAGTATTGTGAGGTGATCTGGGATGTGACAGCAATGGGGAGAAGAGGTTACTTTGTTCAAGGAGCCTCAAACGGTGATTCAGCCATAAATCATTGTTACTATTAGTTTGCCATCCTGTGGAACATGTTGTTCTTCTGGCAGCCCATGGAGGTGAACTTTCCCTGCCTTGCACATCACAGGCCTCACTCTCAGCTACAAGATCCAACAGGGCAAGAGGTGCCAGCTTGCTACAGGCCTCTCATTTTTACTGCTCTGCAATTCACAGCCATATTTTGCATTTGTTTTGTGGTTT
The DNA here is from genome assembly GCA_013397375.1 of Toxostoma redivivum. NCBI lineage: Eukaryota > Metazoa > Chordata > Aves > Passeriformes > Mimidae > Toxostoma > Toxostoma redivivum. The sequence continues at coordinate 705,866 of VXBI01014248.1, forward strand.
TTTTTCCTTCAATTGCATCATTAAGGTGAAGTGTTGTGAGGGTGGGAGCCTACTCACTACATCCAGTGCTGCAGGATTTCCCCTGTTGCACTCATCCTGGAGTTAATCAAGACTGACAGTCAAACGTTGTAAGTGTGGTAGCAGAATCTCTACCTGTGCAAACACTGCCTGGGGCAAGGATTTATGCAGCTGCAGTGCAAGAAAGTGGATTAATGTGGACACTGTGGGGCATCTTAGGTAGGAGTGGTGCTTATGAAGCTTTTCCTTGAGACAGAGGACTCTTTCCCCTTATTTACTAATTTTTTACTCATATTTATTCTTCTATGAGAAAAGCTTCTGCCAGTACCTGAGCAATTACTAGAGCACAGCAGCATAAAGTGGTATTTCATTGCTTTCATGCAGTCTTGTTTCTGACAGATGAGCCAGTAGGACTCCCACCTGCCTGTGGGAAACAAGGATATTGGACTGAATCCTTCCCAAATATCTTTGAGGTGTGGAAATGCAGGCACTGGAGGCCTGAGCATTTTGGGCAGTTTGTAGAGGAGGCTGTGGCAGAGCCAGGGTGTTGCTGCAAGCTATGCCCTGTGCCAGCAATGTGGTAGGCTCTGGCAATGAGCAGCAGGCTCTGAATCTCCTCACCTGCTCAGGTGAGCGGGAAACTGCACCATTTTCTCTGAGGAGAGACCCTTTCTACAGTGCAGCATAGATAAGGTAGGAACTGGAAACGCTAATTTTGTTCTCAGCCCTTTGAACATGGGGATAAAGGATGGGAATCTGGACTTCTGCAGCTTCTCCTGAACTGCCCTGTGGCTGCTCCCAGGTGCCTTGCAGGGGGAGAAGAAGGCTGTGGGTGTGATGATCTTCCCTGGATAAGAACGCTGCCGGCAGGTCTGATACTTTTGGATGCTCCAACCAGCCATGAGGGCCTGAGTGATGAATGTACTTTTCCAGATCTTCCCCTCAGAAATGGTAACTTCGCTGAGAGCATGTGGATCTTCTCCATGGGTAACTTGATACCGTGGGGCAAGGGACCGTGCAGAGTAACAGCTCATTACCACTGTAAAAGCACACAAGAGCAGGGATATTCCCACTGCGGAACCAACAGACAAACAATCCCAGAGGAATAGCAGACTTTGCCTGTGGAAGGCACACAGGGATGGGGCTATACACTACTGTAGGGTTTCTTTGCACACAGACTCTCTCATCGCAGGCAGGTGCACAACTTCTCCTGCAGTGGTAGAGGGAAGGACTGAGGAGGGGATGAGCTCATAATGAGCAGCTGTAAGAAGGGTGGGAACATGGGAAGAGGAGTTTGCCTGAGACACTCAGGAGATTCCGAGTTTCCTCTTCCTCCTTTGTTATGGTGCAGAGCAGAGGTGGAGATGGGTGTTCAGTTCCGCTGTGGGGTTTAGCTGCCAAAATCAGCTCTCGTGTAAGTGTGAAGAAGCAGGACAATGTTCCTTCCCGTGTCGGAGATAAGAGCAGGAATCACTTTGGAGCATCGGAGCTCTCCTGCAAGCTGCCCTCCCTCCCTTTGAAACACCTCGCTGTCCAGCTGGAGGTGACCTAACAAGTGAACAGCACAGTGAACAACGCTCAGCCTTGTTAAAGGAAGAGCGGCCGCAGCTGACGATAGTCCCGCCGTGGGACTGGAGGGCGGATGGCGGCGTGCCCAGCAACACGCCGCTATCGGGGCGGACACGCGGGTATCAGGGTCGACAGCTGCTGCTCGGCGGCTCCTCCGTGTCACGCCGTGAGGCGGAGCCAACAGCCTCGCCCCTCTCCCTGGAGAACGCCTGGTACAGAACCGACCCCTCCGCCCGGAGCCACCGCGTTAGGGAATGGCGGCGCTGGCCAGGAACTACAGCTCCCAGCACCCCCTGCGGCGGCAATTCCGGGGGGCGCATGCGTCCCGCGTGAACTCCTGTTCCCGGCAGGCCGCCCGAGAGCGCGGCACCCCCGCCCCGCTCCCTCACGGCCGTGACGCGCGCGCCGTGACGCAGCACGGTGACGCAAAAAAGTGTGCGCCCTCCNGCCGGGCTCTTCCTCCTGCGCTGGGCCCGCTCGGGCGGGAGGCTCTCAGGTTTTTCGCTTCCCCCGCTCTGGTCTGTGCCGACCTTTAAACGTTGGGGCCGCCCTGCGTCCCGCGGAGCCGGGCAGTGCGGGACCCCGCGAGGTGCGGCCGGCGTGTTTCCCCTTCCAGCCGCGCGAAGAGGAATTGATGTTGAAACGGAGCGGGGCTTTTTTTCCCCTCTCTTATTTTGTAGGCAGCAGAAGTTTGTTCCTGTTTTTTGGGCTTGTCCTGCCAGATCAGAACGTAGTTCTAAGTTTGTTTTGTAAAAGGAGAAATTCCAGGAAATTGAATAACCTTGTGGTTTTCCCTGTCCTTAAAATGGCTTAGTTAAAAAACAGAACCAAAAAAACAACAAACAAACAAAACAAAACAAACCGCAAAGCAACAACCTGTTTTTTAAATACTTAAAAGCAACGTTAGGAATATGTTCAGTATATTGGAGCTCTGTTAAACAGGGAAGTTGAACAAACGAAGGCTTCCCTCAGTGTAGGACACCAAACTATGTTTTGGGGCTCCAGAGATTGTGAGGCTTTTCTTGGTGATATATTGTTTCCACAAGTGAACTTCAGTGTTGACGGTTTGTGATACTTTAACTTCCACGTGGTTATTTCAGGCTCAACAGGTTTAGACAAATAGCTGTTAGGTGTCTCATCTCTTTAAAGGATATTTGTGATGAGAGGGAGAGTTTTATTTTTTCTTAATGTAAGAAATTCTTTATGTTAAAGCATTAGTATGAAAGAACCTACAGATGTACTCATGTTTGCTGGGCAATTCACTAGATTCCAACTCATTAGTAGTGTTACATTATTACATTAGTCTTTTCTACATTGTGTCCTCAGCCATACTTAGAATCATGTTTGGGAACAATGTAAAACTGGGCTGTTCAAGCTGGCCCAAAGAGTAGTTATTAGATTTTGAGATGCCCCTATGCATGTGGAATTACCAATCTTCATATAATTTTTGTCCATTAATTTAAATGTGCAATCTTCCTACAAAGTTGATTAAAATTGTGGTTTTCAGGAGTTGGTTTTTTTTTTTTTGCTTGAGGTATATTTTTTGGTTTTATTACATAGCTCATTCATTTTCCATTTGAATTGCTAAGTTAGGCCTTTTGTGTTCATTTCCCAAATAACCAAACTGTTGGTTTTCAGATTTTACAAGTATATTTATATTCACTAAGAGGTTTCATGCTTTAAAATGTTTATCTGTGGGAAGTCAGCGTGTTCAGAACCTCCTGATCCTTTTCCTGAACACAGCATCAGTGAGGGAATGAGCTGTCATGGTGTGGTTAGTGTGAGGCTCCAATGGACAGGAGGGTGGAGCTGAATTGCTCCGACTGTTTCAGGCACTGAATCAAGGTTTGTGGTTAGTGTTTACTGGAATTTTATTTTCTCGCTGTTCAGAGGTGTCTCACTAAGGTGACTCAAGCACTAAAGTGTTTGAGGTTTCAAAAACATGTGAGTACCTTGAGGAATCTGTGTCTCAGTACTCTTTGGGTTTCCATTTTATGTCAAATTCTTACATCTAAGCTCAGAAGAGTGAAATGCCCATAAAGCCTTTGCTGTGACACAGGAATAGCAAATAGTGTTTAATATTAAAGCAATACCATTTGCACCAACAACAGTGTGCTGGAACAGGCACATGTGGGCCACCATGGTTGTTAAGACTGCAAATATTTTTCTTTCAAAATCAAATCCTTTGAGTAAGTGCTTTATATTTTGTTAATATTGATTCTAAATATATTTTGGCTATAGTGCTGTTTGGGGAAAAATCCCATTCCTTAGCTTATTAGATGATCAAACTGAAATCTGTAGTAGGCTGTGATTTTCAAAACTTAAGAGAAAAAAATTCCATCCCCTGCCCCCTTCCCCCCCAC